>QVNV01000599.1:0-58105 GCA_014825455.1 Pseudomyrmex pallidus | reverse complement strand
CTAAAATTCATATAGAATGCTAACTTGCATCTCATATATGAGAAAACCCCGAATACCCTCCTAATTAAATTTAAAATATTGCGAAAAAATTTATTTTAAATTTAATTAGGGGGGTATTCGAGGTTTTCTCATATATGAGATGCAAGTTAGCATTCTATATGAATTTTAGGATTTAATTACTTTAATTTTGTGCGCGTTGTACTATTTTTTTTATTAATGCAATAAGAAACTTTGCGGAGAGGAAAGAATGAATTTAAGTAAAGAAACACTACCTGACAATTAACGTCTTGTCTTTCGGACAGCAATCGGGCGACGTGACGAACGGAAGAGGCGACCTCCGAAGTGGCACCCGCTTGCAACGCTGCCTCCAAAAGTGCTAAAGTATTCTTGTCCCACTGTAGAGCAGAATGAAGTTCGGCTAAGCGTGTGCCGAATTGTTGCACATCTTGTAAGGCGGACAGCTGCTGATTACCTCTGAAAAGAAAAGCGTAAAAACACGCTCTTTATATTATCCCGTTGAGAGAGAAAAAAACCGCGCGTTAAACTTAAAAAATTTATTATTTATATATTAACCGTGTGTTCCAGAGTCAACGATATTTTTAATATAGTTTCTATTATCTTTTTTTTCAGAAGTGTTATTTAATAAATTATTTTACTATAATAATCGTATCGTATAAATGAACTTTCGGAACAAAATGTGTTTCGTTGTCACAAAAATATCAAAAATAATTAGTGATAATAATACGAAATAACATAAATTTTATGAATTCTCTCTATTTTGTTCGTATGTTTCGAATGAATTATTCATTATTTCTCGAAAGGGTGAATATAAAAAACGCGTGGCAAATTTGAGTAGAAAAATCATGCGAGTCAATACAATAAAAAACGGAAAGAGGGTAAAGCCGTTGTGCAAACATTAAGACGTCGAATTATTAGTAGTCTCTCCCTCCGGCACTATCGGCAAATAAAAACACTTTATTCCAGGTCAATCTGGAACGTCCCCAGCTAACATACGAATGAATCGAAGAAGACTGGTTATGTTCCTTTTCCGCATTGGCGTATTCGTCAGAAAGGCGAACAGTTGATACGATATTTTAAACGTCGATAAGTACACCATCTATAAGTTTCTTTTATAAATAAATTCTCGATTGATTGCTCGAAAAGTTCGTTAACTATTCTTCCGAGAGTTCGTTAAAAAAAAGTTTGTTAACTTTTTTCATTTTTCGCAAAGAATAGAAGTGTATAGCGTGCCAAACCAAAGGGATAGGATTGACCTCGGCAAACCCCAATGGGTCAGTGGTAAAACCCTTTTGAACGGCCTAAACCCCTATCAAAAAGGGGAATCGAATGTTCATATGGAAATTAAAAGGGGATTGTAATGATCGCGCTAACTATTTGTCTTTTCTTTACCCGAAGAATAAGTGTTCAAATCATTTTCCGAAATAAAAGTCAGATTGATCTTACAATAATTGTGACGAAATCTGTGTAGGTTAATTGAAGTGTTTCTTTTTTTTTCTATTATTTTTAGTCGTAAATTAGCACAAACGATAAATATATATTTCACATCTTTAATTTATACGAGTCAAAATTGTTTTTTGATCGGAAAATATTTACAAAAAGAGAGATTTGTGCTATTTGTATATTTTTTCCAATATATTTTATTGTACAAAATATCGATTAAGTTGTGGCGCGCATGAAATTGCACGAAAGACCGAATAATGCGCGTTGATCCTTTTTCGAATTTCGATAGGTCGTGTCTTTATGTCGGAGCTGTCACTTGGAAAAGGTCCGTGATTAAACGCGATCTCTGTTAAAGCTAGTAATCCTGCGACACGGGTCAAAATCCCAACGAGGAGAGCCCTTACTGGCGGTACCTATGCCGCTCTCGGTTTCCGCTGTTTGCTTTGGTGGCTTCATTACCTCTCAAAATATTTGCGTAACGTCACACGCCGGCCAGCGAAACGGCCAGTCGATGATGCACCAACTATTCCGTATGGGATATACCGTTGAGCCCCACGGTCAAGATTATATTGTCCAAAGTAATTAAGGAAACTATCAAACCGTTTCTCACGATATGGAGCAGCGCAATTTTTCACAAATTTACATTGCATAAAATTAACAAGCATACCGGTGATTCGAATTTTTATAAAAAATACGAAAAAGTTTTTAGCGATTGATTTAGGAGAAAAAAATTTATCTTATTGTATTTTTCTCTTTTTTTCCCCAAAAAATCCAGAAATAAATTTATTATAATTGACGTCAACTTATTACATACTAATTCAAAAACCAACATGTACGATCACTCACTTTTGGAAGGTTTCGTCCCATATCCTGTAAAGGTCCGCGACACCATCCTTGAGGGCTGTGCAAATTAACGGCGCGGACGAACCGAGATCGGTGATCAGTCGATGCGCAGAAACGTTCAGCGCGAGCATCGCCGCCTTGCGGTCCTTGAGAACAGCCAACTCGACCTGCAAACATAAAATATGCATTTTTAGTAGCTGGCTTGTTCGCCTAACTCAAACGAATTGCCCGCGGTGCAAGGGCAAACGCGCAAGGGTCGCCCGAGGGTGAACGTGATGTATAAAGTGGCCACAGACTAAGAATCCGACTAAGCACGGATACACGTGGAGTCTAAGTAAGTTTTATCGCGCATCCACCATAACATCGAGGAACTTTCTTTCACGTGTACGTCGATCGATACACGTCGAACTCCCCCCCCCCTCCTTCCTCTCGCTTTCAGAAACGCGTTAAATTAACCGCAGCTTAAAAAAGAAATCTATTTCAATCACGAGTGCGAAGTTTCTTTGCAAAAGCATTGCGAACATTCAATAACTGTATTTTTTATTTTGTACTTTGGAGTTTCTATTCAGAGTAAAAAAAAAAAAAAAAAAAAAAAAAAGAGTTCAGCGTTTCGTGCATAATGGACGAAAAATCGACCTAGGGACAACGCGACGATGGCGAGCACCATCATGGGTTCGAAAAGAAGGAAATTACTTTTCAAGAGAACGGTAAGCGAGACTAGGGGATATAAGACGCGCGAGATGACCGCAAGGACGAGCTTTACGAGCTACCCCTGAGATATCCCGCTCGTCACGCGATGAGCGAGAGAAATGGAACAAGAAGAAGAGGAACGGGCTCTCGTTTTCGTTCTCTTACGCCCTATGTCGCCGTCGTAAACCCGGCTTTATTTATGCGGTCCTCGTCGGGAGCGTCCCGCGGTAGGACGACGGGGATGTGACAACGTGACGTGGTTACTGCATCGTATACCGCGTGTTTCTACAACCCTTGTATTTAGCTATGCCGTCGCTGATAAACGCCCGCGTTCGCGTTATTTTTTACGTACAGCGGCGCAGAAAAAAATAGAGAACCTCGTCGCGCCGAATGAATCGACACTTTTCGATCGGCGTAGCGCATCGAAATCACTCGTCTCGAAAGTGAAGAATTCAAATCGAGCTGTATACTACCCGGTTGCACAGTTAGCCGGTTTTCGTTTGTGCCGTCACAGTCGGAGAGATGAAGAGAAGGAGGAGGAGGAGGGGGGGAGGGAAGCAAATCGCGCGATGAAAAGGAGAGCGACCCCAATGCCCGGGTGGTTTCGCGAAGTGCGCGGCGTGGATTTGCTCCAGTGTCCGGCGAAAAGTGGTTGTCATTGATATTCCGTGCGCATAGCAAAGGCAGAAGCGACCGCTCCGCTCTTCTCCCCTCTTTTCGCAACCACCCCTGGTGCTGCTGTGCTTCTCTCACCGCCGCCATCAGCATCAACGACGCATAACCAGCGACCAAACCTTCCCTCCCCCCCTCCTCTCTCTCTCTCTCTCTCTCCCCCCGTTACTCTGGGAGCACCCTTGCTGTGCCCTCTCGCGCAGACACGCACATTCCGATCTAATTCAATTTCCAATCAACAGCCAATCAATTGATTCGAATTCGGTATACAGAGCGGTCGCAGCGCGTTCGGGACCTGCATGTCTATGAGGCCACCGCCGCGCCACCCCATCGAGCACGTACCCCGTGAAAGTAGAGAATTAGCTTTTTACGTCTCGTAATTCCGCGGCACTAAGTGGAACGGAGATCCGCTGCCAGTATTTTAATTGTGCCACAGTCCCAACGGGGGGATACCGCGTTCCTCCCGCGTTTTCTCTCGCGATAGAACGTAAAGATTCGAAGATTCTCGTAAGGATAAAAAGAAAGTACATTGTCTATTTTCAGGAAACATTTAAACATCCGTCGCAAATCTCGCGACGGATGCATCAAATCCTCATCGCGCAAAGTGTTGGATTCCATATCTCTTCTAAGATTTTATATTAAGATGTCGTTAATTAAAATCTCGGTTTTGCTGATAAAGTGCGAAGTTGCGGTCGAGCAGCAAGCAGTATCGGCATGTTTGTTCGATATTACGTAATAACATAATCAGCAGGTGACGCGCGCGATTCGCGTCGAATGTACGTTCGGCGTCCCACGCGCGAACGTACGTGCCCGCGGGGGATGAACGCGTAGACCCAATTGCGGTCCTGCTTAGCGATGCATAATACATAACGAAACGTTCAATTCTGTCTCACGCGCGTCAGTCTGCATTTGCCCGTGCCGTTGCGCTTTTCGTTGCGCGGCCTGCATCCCAATCGCGAACTCTACACGCCACACGTGCGCGCGTCGGACAATCATCCCCGATACGTAATCAGCTTGTTGACGGCTTCCTCTCGCGCGATTGCACTGGTTTTACTCCCGCTATTTTTCATTGTCAGTGAATTGTCGATATTAATGTACTTATGTAACGTAATGTATTCCACAAGTTTTTTTTTCTCTCTTATTTTTTGGGGGCGACTACTCGTCGTATGCTAGAGATGACAAATATTCCTGTCGAAGAAACTATACTTCCGAGTCCGTGCGAACCGGGGGATCTTGTACGACCGACCGCGTTATCGGACTTTCTGGACCGCGGCAGGCGCGGGATGTAAACGAAACATGTAAAACAAGAGCACGGCCTTCGTTCGGACCGGGATCGGCGCGAGCTATACACGTCTCGTGCATAATGCAGCAGAGCGACGAGTTCACCCAGCGAATGTTGGACGCTAATACATCTTGATGATAGATAGGGAGCATGTGTTTGGTCTTCGCAATGAGGCCGGGCAAGGGAGGGCGCGCGGAGGATATTGCGGGGCCGCGCCGGAGAGGGAAGAGGCGCTGCTTTCCAGAGACTCCACGGTAGGGCTAGATGTGCACGAGAGGGTTCGGGGGGGGAGGGGGGGATGACTCTCGGGGGTGGAACTCACCACCGAAGGGGGCTGGCTAGGTTCGCCGGCGTTCGCTCTCTCCGCCGCGAGTTGCGATGCCGAGCACGTCGCCGTCAGACGAGCGTACGTGCGACACGACTACGCTTTTACGCCACTACCTCTGCCTCTCTACTTGGTTCCTGACTGCTCTCGCCTACTCTCCTTCTCTATCTCTCCCTCCTAACCACCTTCGCTCACCCTCATTCCCGGGTTCACCTTCTTCGCCCGCTTTCATTTCGTTCCTCCACCCCCGGCCGCGACGACTCCTCCGCACGAGCTTTCTCTCTATCCGAGCTTCTGACTTTTCTGCCTTGTCTGCCGTACCGAAGACATTTCCAATAACGCGCCTTCTCATTGCGATTCGATTTCCGAAGGACTTACGGAAATTCGTCGGAGGGCTCGAGTATCTCGAGACGAATGTTTTCGGGACTCAATATTTTTCGAACAATGTGTCTTGGAAAATCGCAAACGTGAATTTGACATGTTTGTACAACAACATTTATTAATGACAAAACCAATCTTTCTAATAATGCGACAATTTTGAATTTAAATCAATGCGTTACTATAGACGCGATAGAACATACGTGAAAATATTATATTTTCTCTTGTTTATAGGCGCGCGCTTAATAAGAATGTTTAATTAAAATTACTATTACGTCAATATTAATTTATAACCGCGTAGATTTATAAATGTAAATGTTATACAGACAACGTAACTTTTTATATTTGACTTTTCACATATAGAATGAAAGAGGTGAAAGGTACATCTCTGTTGTATCAAACGAGTCAAGTCAGGCAGATTTCTCTTTTAGCGAAAGATGATGCGTCGGTATATTTACCGACAGTGCACGTACTGCGTCTTCAATTTGCTTGTCGTTGATAAAAGTTATCTATAATACCATCCTAAGAGAATACAGCGAATTTCAACTTCCATCGCATTTCTTTCAAAACGATCAATGTATAAATTCACTAAATGCACATTCTTATTAAACTCGCTCGTGTATATATTCCACGTAACAATAAATTTAATTAATTTACAAGCAATATTTTCTAAGAAATGACTGTACAAGCAACGTGACTATACGACGCACGTGCACAAAAAGTTACTTACAGTAATCCTATTGATGCGATCGTTGAGCACGTGCGACTGCTCCAGGACGATTTCGCAATCGAAAAGTCGATCGTGCATTGCTTTGAACTCCGTTCGCATCGCCGCCAGTTCGCGATGAAGAGCGTTGGCCATTTGTGCCTGCTCCACTCGCGACGCCAAGGTCTCCCACCTCTCGATCATACCTAAAAAAAAAATTATGCGACATATTTAGTATCAGCACCATATGTGCAAAAAAAAAGTCAATAGTTAATATTACATTATTTGATATTGTTTTGTATTATCTAATTATTTTTCTCGAGCAAACAGAGAACGAAGCTCCGAACATTAAACTCGTTTAAATATACGTGTTTGCACATTTTCTTACAAGTTAATTTAACAACTTGTACGATACTTGAAAAATAAGATTCGTAACATTTTTTTTAATTAGCTTCCTGTTTGGTTCGCGCAAGACGAAACAGGGGCAGAGTTCTCTAATGTGAAAAAAACAGATAATCAGGTAGTCTGGCGCACGCGGAGTTGTATTTCCCCCCCATATATCATTACACGCTAATAATTTAATATGTGTCGTTTTTGTGGCGTTCAACGCGCGCACCGGTGCGCGATCAACAATTTCCTTTTCAATTTTTTTTTTTTTTTTCTTCTTCTTCAACGCGCGCTTTTCAAGGAAGTACGCACATACGAAAGAAAGGAAACCGGCAATTACTTTCCTATATGTTTTTCGCTTCCGGGCATCTCATCGAGTCGCTATATATACTGTTAAGCGAGCAACGGTGTTTTTATGATACACATCGGCCGGTTATGTAAAACGACTCAGAAAAAAAAAAATCTCAAAGGTCAAGGGACCTGTGTCTTAAAACTGGTACGACTTCCGTGACCTCTTTTCTGTTCGCCACTTTCTTTTATAGCGGCAACTTTTTCCAGACCGAAACCGCACAGTCAATGCGCGACTCGAATGCTACCTATAAATACGATATAGCGCAAAAAGCGTATCGAATTAATGTCGAACCGCTCGGATGTAAAACGTCGTCGTAAAAAGCCGCGAAACCTCGCGTTAAACGCAAAGAGAAAAATTCGCGGGAAAAACGCCGCGGAATATGCCGCGAGGGGGAGAGAAAGAGAGAGAGGAGAGGAAAAAAAATTCGACAAATAGAAAGTATCGTGTTTCTGACCTACAGGAAACGACGGACCGTGTACGACAACGCGGCGTAATAGCGCGTGTAGTAAAAGCTCATATACGCGATGCTTACATACTTATATATATATATATATATATATATATATGTACATACTTATATACACATATGTACATGTACACGTTGCGGAATGTACCGTGTGATCGTATGCCTCGTTGCATACGATCGCCAGAGCGTAAATTGGCATTGAATGCAGTTCGCCCCTGCTTTTCAACGACGTAACATGTCGTTTGTAAAACAAAAAAAAAAAGGATACGGATCGCGCACAGGGGTCATAAGGTGTCTACAAATAAATTGCAAATTTAAATTTGAGCACATAGATTGTTCGGTTTTTCTATCTAACAACGGAGATTGTATAATGAGGCTGCCATGCTATCGATAAAGTTTCGCGCGTAGGATGTATGTATGTACGTTACATGTGCGTAGATATTTTTGTCCAAGGCTCTAGCGGCTTGGCGTTTGCAGATGTGTCGAGCGTGTTTGAAAACGTTTCGCGGCAGGCGGTAACTTTTCCGAAACCGAATCGCGATATTTTATTTCCAGATAAGTGGCGCGACAATCAGACGAGCACACGTCATCGCGCAGCCGCGGAATTTCGAACGCAGCTGCGGTATCGCGAAGAGAAAAGATGTGATCGAGATGTGGCACTACGTTTGTCAACTCCGCAGCTTCCGTAACAAGAACGTTTGATTCTGTCCGTCTTTTATCGCAAAGTTTGAGAAAAAAACGATTATAGAATCAAGAGCGAATTTGAAATTTACGTCAATTTCAAAGATAATAATTTTTAATTCATAATTAATTTTGTCTGCTTGAATATTCCGATCTTTCATTTCTTCCGCACACTGCATAGAAATCAGTAAATTGCGCGTACGCGGAAAGAAAAGTTTTGCTTGTTATATATGGCCAGTTTTTTGTTGCCACCAACAAAACATTTCGACAAAACAAAACACGTTCACTAATCTCAGCAGAAAGTTTTTTCGTTCACCATATGATAACTTAATCTTGCTATTCTAGTAAAACTTGTTTTCCACGCGTATATTTATTTCGATTTGAACGAAACGTTTATCGCTTAATCGCGCTGGCATCAGCGTCGGTTTTATCCTTTACGTCACTTGCGAAGCGAGCTGTTTACAATTACGCGTTTGTAAAACTGCGTCTACAACATATATGTATGTAGTCGATACGTAATATATATTTCTATATAATAAAAATTCTCTTATGCAAGACTCTTATATAAAAATTCTTCAACGATCAAGTAATCAATATCGGACAGTAACTTTTGCATACAAAACTGATCGAGAAAGAGATAACAAATTATAGTGACAAATATGGCGGCCATATTTGAAAGGAACTTGTCGATCTTGAAAAAGAAAACTTGTTACGATGTGTATCACAAATAATTTTACATATACTGATCACGCCGAAATAAATTAAATAGTAAGCTTGTCGCGATTAATGTGACACACAATAATATATCTGCGTGTCGGTAATAATAATGAAACAATCGAAAAGCATACGTACGCAAACCGTTCGAACTGGCCTTCTCCCTTCGAATGAGCATCGGGAGCGAATCGTCGCGAGCGCGTCGAGATGAAAAAAGTTGCAGCTTACACAGACGGATATGTCGATCGTCTGGGGATCGCGACGCGCGGTGTCACTTTTAAGGAATCGCGAATGTGCAACGCAATACTACGAACAACGTCCGATGACGTCCAGGCGCTTCGGAATACTGCGACGGAGCGCGGGCGCGAGCACCGCGCTCATCACGTGACGCGTAAGGTACGAATGTACGAACCAATGCGCGGCGTCGCTCTTCTCGCGCCAACTTTTCTCGTGGTAGCGTGCCGAGGGGCCGTTGCCTTTTGGTTTCTACATCTCCGACCGATAGAACGCGGTTGTTAATTCATATAAGGCGCGATTCTCGGACACGGCACGCACACACGTTTCGTGCGTGTCCACCTACGCGCACCTACATGCACATGCGATTAGAAAGAGCGTAGTTGGATTTACGATCAAAATAAATTTCTCGTTAATCCGACTTGACAACCAATGTGCCGGTTTAGCCGGCGTAGGCGAGAGAGATAGTCTCGGAAGAATTAGTTAGTAAGACTTTACGAGTCCCGACGTCGATGTTCCTCCTGCAATAGAACAATACCGCGGAACGATTTATAACGCGACGTTTGATCATTAGGAACACAGATACTATCATTTTCCACTTTCTCCTACGCTCGGATGCGCCTCCGTTCCGACTTTTCGTCGCTAGAAAGTATAAATTGCTACGTTTCTAAACGTCGCTCTAATAAAAATGATACTACAGAAGCGTGCGCGCGTGATTGCGTTACGCAGCATGTTCTTTAATTATAATGTGTGTTTTTGTACGATTAGTTTGACGGATGATATTGCAAGTATACGTGTGTACAAAGGACAGATAGTGTAGTACATCATTTTTATTATACTTTAACATCGTGTAATTTTTTTTTGTTTTTTTTTCTTACTATATCAATTGCTCTCATTTTATTATTTACAAATACTTCTTCCTACAGTTTGATCCTATTTAAAAAACAGAGTTTCTTATTTAAAACAATTACAAAATCGCAAAATAAAAATTAATAAAAGCCAAGAAAACGCCGCATGTACATACTGAGCAAATATAAAGTAAACATTTGCACACACACAGAGCGCGTTGAAATAAAAAATAAAAATATAAAGTTCAGGTTTACAATACATGCTCTACTATGCCCTACATTAAAAAAAATGCTGTTTTGTTACTTATACATTATATTGAATTATAATGTCGAAAGCTAAAAATTACATGAATTTGTGTCACGCAATGTATACCGCAATAAACTATTTTGTTTTTTCTTTCACGTATCCTAAAACCGGCATTCGATAGCATAGATTGTTGTAAAATCGCTTAAACACTTCTTTCTGTTCGCAGATATAATGTAGCACGTATCTGTCAATCTTAATCAATTGCTACGTATTCAAGGCTTATTTTCATCACTGGAAATACATGACATGTAAGGCAATCGAATTATATGCGCATTTATCAATACAAAAGGAAGTTATCGGCACAATTTACGAATTTATACTACTGAATGCCAACAGTAGTTTGTGAGAAAACTATTAGTTTATTATTTTAAGATGTAAGTTGCGTGACAAAAATTCAAGGATTTCTCGCTTCTAATGATTATAATTTAACATAAATGCAACGAGTATCCAAAAGTTTGAAATAAAAATATCCAACATGTTTTAATAATAAAAAATATAAATGAATAAAAACAAAAATATTAGTTCTATATGTAAAACACCTTCACGCTCTTCTGAAAGATCGATGATAGTTTGTGGATTGAAACGCTCAAATCGTTTGAAATAGAACGCCAGTTTCGCAATGACATAGTAGTAGATTACAACTATTTTGGCACCGTTATTTTGAAGAGAACGTTTCCTTTAGCAAGTTTATATAAAGTACAACGGTAAAACACGTGTGCCAAGATGTTTTTATCTGTCACACATCCGATCAAAGATATAAACATGATCACAGTGATAACAAAGATAAAAGCAAATGCGGAGTCGCAAATTTTATATCTATTTATAAAAACGTGAAAGTCGAGTTTACGTGTATCATATCATGCAGCATTATTGTAAAAATATTGTTTTCGAAAGACGGTCAGCATCGCGCACCAACAATTAATAAGAAAGAACAGAAATACGCTGATGTACAAAGCGATAGAGAACAATGTAAAACTAATTGTTTGATTGTACTCACCGCGAAATTGTTTGAAATATTTTTCATTTCGCAAAAATCCGTTCTGTGATTCCAGGACGGTCTGCAAACACTCTAAGTTTTCTTTACATCTAGACTCCACTCCGGCCTATTAGGAAAAGGTAAATTCATTATAACTTAACTGATTGACTAATTAAGTTAAGCATAAAATAAAAACTGCTTTTATTTATTTATTGTATTATATAATGAACACAAAACTAAACAATTGTGTTTGATCTTAAAATCACAAGTAAAGAGAAGCATTTGTTGTGAAAAAATATAAAAACTTGCATTAAACAATTAATAAATAAAATTATTGTGATACATATAGTTTAGATAGGAAAGAACTAAGGAAGAAAAGGAAATGATTCTGCAAACCTTATTGCAAACACTAACAAAGTCAAAAACAATAGGAATACACATAATTATTTATTATAAAATTTTGAGCTTTTAAGTTGAAGTGTTTTGAACATGCTTAAAACTTATAACGATAAAAGTGAAAAAGTAGTTTGCAGATTCATAAACACATAAATTAGACATAAATAAACATAAATATATGTTAATAAAATTTATATTTTATGCATATGTTCATATACACATACATACAATATCTAGTACTACTATTTATACATGCACGAGCAATTTGTCAGAAATAACGAATAAAGCGAAAAAGTGATAAAGCAAAAAATATTCGCCAAAAGCGACAGAATGCTACGGGATGTTCTTTAGCAAACATTAGTAACAAAATACGTACGAGTTCTGGGAGTATCGCGCCGTTGGATCTTACAAAAGCATTTTCAGCAAATATAAGCTGTGACTGCGAATTTTCTGCAATTTTTCGCAAATCTTCTTCATCACTCTCACTGTCGTCCGAGCTATCGCCGATTTCCTATAATACAATGCATTTTTTAGAATGGTATTATACAACATGTGGTGTATGCCCTCTTAAAATTTAATTAAAATAACACATAAGATATACAATGAACAGATATCATTTATAAAAGTTGGAAATTTTGTCAAGAATGATTGATTCTTCAGATAAACTAAGATATTATTTTATTGATAAGATTGCATTGATAAGATTGTTATTATTTTTGTAAAATTTATACCGTGTGTATTTTTGTACTGTACACATAGACATATATATTTTACTTAATTAAATATATATTTATAGATTCAAATATTTACAGTACAGATAGTTTAAAAAAAACTTTGTTACGTTATTTATTTCAAATCAAATCATTTACTTGTACTTTCTCGAGATATATCTTATCTCAAAAGTTGCATGCAAATAATATATTACGTAAGCTCTAGCGTTTATATATTTATTCTTCATGAGAAAATAAAACACCTATATACTGCTTGAAAAGTTTATTTGACTATAATCTAAAGTAGAGTAATGGTCCTTCATGGACATATTTATTGTATATTGATAGACATTTTTATAAAAAATATGGCACAATAAGTATATATAATTGAAAAATTATGGGTACATAAAATCACACACAGATTAATACAATTTTTTATCTATAAAAAAAATACGGACACTTGATCAAGAAAGAATAAAAGTGTAGGACGTACATGATACGTGCGAATCTTGGGCAGCGGCGAGCTAGCAGGGATTGCGCTTATACTGGATGCGCATTCCGACTGACTGTCGAGAAAGTTTCGATAGTCATCTCCGAAATCCAACAATCGTCGAGCTGTCTCTACATCTAACGGCTCGCTGTAAGCTTCACTCATATACTTCTCCTGCGGATTTATAAATAGATCGATATAAAACTACAATATATTATTTACGCGTTTTTATTATCAAACAAGAACGGTTCAATGTGTATTTCTTGCATCACCTGATAATTATCCCAAGCTTGTTCCGACAACGAATTGTTACCAAGACTGTTCATTTCCACGTCACTATCTATATTCAACTGCTGATTGCTCGGTTCTTTGCCGGTTAGCGCGGTGTTCAATATATTATTACTGTAAGCGAAATGTCCTTGAGCGCAATCACGATCTTCTCCTTCCGTCTCCGATGTGGAGGCAACTGACTTGCAACAAAGTAGCCTGAGCGACGTGGGATTGCTGGTAAGCGCCCTTTCTACGTGTAATTGTTGGTGGACGGTACAACCCGAAAACGATTCGGATTTCACAAGAGTCGTTGCACGACTGAGGCAGTTTTCTTTCACAACTGTATGAATTGTGCGATTCATTTTACGAGACAAGCGCTGCTGATTCGAGCTGCCATCGCTTCCCGCCGAATGATTAGCATGCGCGCCTTCCGAGCTGGATTCGCTCTTACGACCCTAATTACGTGATTCAATAATTTATGATATTTTATTTTATTTTGATTATACATACGCTGTTGTAATATCAAGGTACGAGGCTTTCTTACCAAAGTCTTCTTGCGCAATCTATTTTTCTTTCTGCGGAATGAAATATTTCTAACTACACGATCATCGGGGCATGTAATGAGAGACTCTTCTAATAAAGTGGATGTGGAATTGTTAAATGACTTCCGTGACCCTCTGTAATATAAATAAACGCAACAATAAACACTTGTGTTTTAGAATAACTGCGTAAAACTATGATAATTATGTCGATCGTTCGAAATCATATGACTCAAACATTAGAAATAAAATGTAATGATTAAAGAAAAGATATACTTACGCAGCATCCAAAGATGCGGATTTGGTCGGTGGAATTGCAACCAACTGATGAAGAGCAGTCTCGGATATAGAGAACGGTAGAACGGGATCGTTTATTTGAGTTAAATTAGGCTTGTCTCCGATTTGAGAAATACAAGAAACACTCCACGGTCTGGATCCTTTTGCTTTGTGTTTCGAGCGCATTACGACTTTTGGCGCATTTTCCTCGGGCGGCACCTCATTGACCGGTGTTTTCTGAGCATAATCGAGTATCTCTTGCGAGAGGGACTGCGATATAGATCCGAGGGCGCCTTCGAATCGACGGTAAGTAGCTACGCTGCTTTGTAGATCGTCCGATGTTATCGATTGTTTATCACCATCGGATTCCTCCGTTGTATATTCACCGCTGGCGTCACAGCTATCCAATGGCTGTAACATACACGCATCATCAATATAATGATTTTTTCGCGAAATAAAAGAAGATACACGATAAAAGTAAAAAGAACAATCATCTACAAAAATACGCAAAAAAAATATTTACAAATGAAGCTTCTTTAATGTTAATTATAATATTAATTATAATATTGCTAATTATATTTGAGTCTCGAGTTAGAGGAAACTGTTGATTCGCCTGTTCTAGATGTGAAGTCTGTCAATTAAACTTACTTGTGACCTGCTGTCCTCGTGACTTCTCGACGCGTTCAGCTTCAACCATTCCTTTACGCGCGCATACTTGGCTCGATGATTATTCGTTAAATCTTTTTCTTCAAACACTAGCTGCGGAAAAGTACGCGAGAGTGTGTGTCTCTCCTCACCGATTAAATTCTCAACTTCTTTAATTAACTTCTGAATACTAGATTTATTATTGTCCTTATTCTCGTCGTCGCTGTCCTTTTGCTGAACATCGCGATCGCATTCCGCCGCGATCGTTTCTTTATCGTTATCCGCGTTCTTTTCTCGCGAGAAGTGCATTTTCTCTGACAAATCGACGCGCGGACTTTCGTTGAAATCCAAACGAACCAAGACGTTCGTTTTTCGCTGCTCCGTAACGAGCGAGTTATTTGGAAGAGAAGAAGTGTAAGTCCACTCTTCCTCCGAGGAATCATCCATCGTATTCAATGATTCCTGAACTGACGATTCTTGAACTGCTTGTCCGGAACAATCCGCCTCGGAGTCAGTGTCCAGATGCTTGAAGTAAAACGTAGCGCAGTTCTTCGATTTTCTGTCGGATCTAAACATCAGAAAATAACAATTCGTCTGACACGGTTCAACAGTTTTATTTGCACTGCATGCGAGTTTGTTAAAATTCATTAGATCAAAGAGAAAACACAGGAAGGCGAATATAATTAAGTTGACGCGGACAATTCACATTTTCGAACAATTACAACAGTCGTACAAAATTTGCGAGAAAAGAAAGAACTCACGTGTTGAATGAAGCAGCCTCTTCCGTTGTTCCGCAGCGTTTGACAAATTCGCTCGTCCGAAGACTGTTGTTCGATTTTTCTGTACTTTCGATTTGCACGGTGCTTGCCGCGTCGATTTCGTCGCATGTTTCCTGCATCGCCGCCGTCGATGTTGTTATCGGCACGATGTCCGGTGTGGGTGGCATGTCGGTGGTTTGCTCGTTGTCGCTGGCTCCGCTTTCCTCGACGTCACCTTCCTCTCCCCGATCGCCCAGGTCAGACGCACAGGATCTGATAGCTTCTCGTTTCGCTGATTCGTGGGACTTTGTGTCCATCACACAGAACTGACACAATTCATCCTATATGCGTCGTAGAAAGCGTGTTTGATATAACATATTGATAACAATGAATCGCATATGTATCGCATACTGTACTCTCTCCGCGAGTTAAACTCTCTTATCAAAATCTTCTCGTGCGATAAGCACATATAATTATCAGGCAAAAGCTATTTGCAGAAAATAACATGATGATTTTGACATTTGATTCTGTCAGTTCGCATCTTACGCATAAAACACGGTGATAACACGCATAAGCTGTGTATAATAATAATAAAAACAACAACAACTTCAAACATTATCCGTTTGCGGAGAAACATGGATTTTCCAGACCCACTCTCAAAATTATAAAAATTAGTTTTCATATCTTTGAAACTACTAAAGATTTTTTTCTTATCGACGCAGAATCATTGAAATTTTTCATTCTAACAAACAAAATTGAAAACATATCTCTTTTTCGCGGAGATATTCGATTTTAAAGTCGCGTGGATCTCGCAGACCCAGTCTGTCCAACCAGTAGGTCATTTTAGAGTCTGTCTGCGAAGGGTTAAACGTTACATAAAGTGAAATATGTACAACGGTATCTATGAATTTAGAGGAGCTACTTTCGAAGAAGGTCTTTCGCAACAGCTCCGCCTGACGCACACGAATACCGTAGGTTTTTTTTTTTTAGCTTCTCGATTGATATTTTTTGTCGGGATCGCTTTGTCTCACACGCGTGTCTGATTCGTTTTTTAGAAGAGGTCATTCTTTGCAGCCTCCTCTATGCAGGACGATCCACTTAACACATTCGGATGCACGTTCTACTCTAGCCTACGCAACGTAAAGTAGCAGTTAGCGCGCTCTTATCTTTTGTTAAGGCTAAAATGACTCATGTAATTGTGAAGTTTTGCAAGAAATATGTAATATTCGTACTTCGATCGAGAAACGCGTTTCTTATATCGAGGTCGATTAAGCGTCAGTAAAAAAAAAACCCCTTGCCCCGTAATAACGCGCGATTAATACCTCGCGATTAAAACAAAATCCATTCATCATCGTCCGCGTCGGGAAGAAGGTCCGCGCTTCGCAGGGAGCGCAACACTAATATTTCTATGCATGAATCGCGCAGCGCTCGAAAACCGGGTCAATGACTTGTAATAGTCGTGTTTCGCGACAGCAGTATGGAGAACAATAGAAGCTGCCGATTCGTGGAACAACTACATTTTCTGCCTTCGACCATTGTTTTTTTTTGCAGAAACCGCGAATGTCTGCAAACTTTTTTTTGCGTTACGATCCTTTGTCAAACGAGTTTGCAACAGCTTTGTATATACTTTTCTTCTTTTTCGCTTCGCTTCAATTTATATCTAAACTTTGTTTATACTGATAAATTTGGAATTAAATCAATCTTATCTTCCCAGCTCGAGTTATTTCATATATATATATGTCCGCAAGACAAATATATAAAACTCCTGTTATTCTTGCGTGATTCATTGGTCCCATAATTCATGATATTTCTCGTTCGCTGTAACGACATCGCCCGTTCGCCGCTTGTAACGCGGTCACGATAGTAGTCCAACAATAATGGGGAGCAATTTCGATTCGCGAATAATGGATTTCATTATCCGAAGCAATATGCGAGGTTTGCAGAACGCCACGATTCGATTGTCGACACAGTTGAATCGATACCAAACCCAGATTACTCGATAATTGCTTGTCGGCCGACGGAATTACGTACCTCGAAATACGATCCCTCGTCGATGGATCGATTCTCAGAAGAGGCGTCGCTGTCGGACGGGTCAGTCCTGGAAACTGGATGATCGCGGTACTCGGATCTCGATCGGCCGGCAACGCGCTTCGCACGTTCGGCTCGCGCCGAGCGAGCGGACTGTCCCGACGATTCTGTTCCGGAGCCGCGCGATCGTCCGCGGCTGAGACGAGGTTGTTTCGTGACTGGTTCCTCGTCGCTGTCGCTGCTGCAGCTGTAAGGCACGGCGTTCTGAAACATCAAGCAGTCGAATCCCTTTTACTCAATAATCGCCTACTGCGGCGGCAATCTGTGGTCGCGGTTTTATGATCGCCTGAACAATTATTGACGCGGTATCCGTGACTCACATTATCGTCTAAACCGCACGTATGTCGTTACGTACAAAAACTTATCTTGTATTAATAAACTTATCGCTCGCTATCAGCGCGACTCGTGTCGCGCAACGGGATTTGAATCGATCATGGAAACCCGCAGTTGCGGAGAACAAAAACACTTTACGGAGAAACTGTCGAAATACCGAGTCTGAGTCTCGTGTCTGTGAAAAGAGGTACCTGAGACAGGGATCTCGTAGAAGTTCTCGGCAGGATCTTGCGTGTTTAAACAGGTATAGAACTGCAGGTAAGGGGTGGGGATGTAAGGTCGCGAGAGAGATAGAAAAGTGCGCCTACGCGTCTACGTTTCTTTTTGTTTGATTAATCAAGAGTCATTATAAATATATTTGCATCATCATTAAATATATATTTGTATAAATATTTTTTCCGTGAGAAATAAATTCAATTATTTAGATATAAATTTAATACAATATTATACATTTTTGATCTTTTTGTATTAAAAATGTTTACTTCAATATAAATGATGAAAAAAAAATCACGCGAACTTGTTTACTAGAGCGTACGCCGTTAAATTTAATGAGAAGAAATGATTCAACTTGAAGAAATAATCCGAAAAACAGAATTCACGGTTTCGCTCCGGACAATATTAAAACGTTCTTTCTGTCTTGAGCATCGAATCGAGTAATCGCGTAGCTACGACCGCTCGACTCTTAATAGTCATCAATTGTCAAGTGTCCCAGTCAATTGCAACCGCTATCAGATTGTTGCTTGTTCATCGTTTATTTTCTGACATCATCCAGCCGGTCGCTCTCATCAAACAGAGAGAAAGCATTTAAAGAGAAATTAGAGAAAATACAACAACAACTAGATGAAGCGCGTGCTTACCTTATTTCTTATGTGAGATGCGAGGGTTTCAATGTGACACTGCCATTCCAAAGCGCGTAAATACAGAAGATGCCAACGTCGTTCCAACGATCTCACTATTCGCAAAGGCTGCTGCGCGGATTGCTGGTCCTGTGTTTGTTGTCCATGTTCCTGTTGCTGCTGCGTGAAGATCTTGTCCCCCAATTTTACTACCGAACTGACGATACGCCCGTGCGCCTCTATGTCTCGTTGGAGTACCTGGAAAAACGGAAGAACAAACTCGTTGTGCGTATACGTTTGCCATTTCGGAATTTCAAAGAAAGAAAAACACACAGTACGAACTAGAACTAGATTTCTATTTCAACATCACTCCGGATTCCAGATCTGAATGTGAGATTGTACGCTATCAAAATGTAAACTATCCAGACACGTAAATAAAACGTACACAAAATGCATCTCTCAACACGATCAAACATACTTGAGCAGCTGCACCGGCAGCATTCAACGACAATGTTGTAGCAATTATTAATATAGCGGGTTCCGCGCCGCGCGAGATCGCGCGAGTCGGAAGAAAGTAAGCGCGGCTTGTGCTACGGGAGGCTGTTTCCGCGCACGCCAATCAGAACGTAAAGGTTAAACGTTATACGGCGGCCGCGTACAAAAGAAAACGTTAAAAAAATTATTTATCGCTTCCGAAGCAGGTCAAGCTGCCTTTGGAGATAGAAGCGAGCGAGCGAGCGAGCTCTCTCGTAACACGCCTGTGTGTGTTCGCGTTTTCCTCAAATCGGTCTTCTCAATCTCCGCGCGAGAAACAAAAGGTGTCGGATATCACTCCACGCGGCCTGTATTAGCCCACTTTCTCTGATAGATTGCATATGATTATGTGTGATTGTTCTACTTATCTCACAGCACGACGACGCGATCGCCGTTCGGTGAGCAATATCGCAGTTTGCTTTCACGCAGCGTGCTTCTTGTTGCACGTGCGACTGCTCTTGCGCTTGGTTCTTTTCTTTTTGTTTTTTTTTTTTCGTTTCTTGCCTTCATCTCGCCTTCATTGTCAATTTCTCATTTGAACAAAAGGAGTAATGACGGAGGCAAAGAACAAGCTCGTTATATGAAAGCGCGAATATATATATATCTCTCTCTCTTCCCGAGACGGGATGTGCGGAGTATATAAATCAAGCGCCGGTCAAGCGTCGGGGATATGACTTTATTCACAGAACTCCGCGCCGTCGGCAGATCGGTTACCGCTAGTTAATGGATGAAATTGAATTATGACTAATGGGCAAATTGTGAAAACGCCACGCGTCTTTCTAATTCCAAGTAGTAGCTTGACGTTTTTTCTCTTTTGCGCTTTTCATGAGAGAAATGCGAGAGTGTCACGTATATATACCATGAAGACGCGTTATTAATAAACAATTTCTCTCGCGCGGCACGCCACAAAGAAATATATTACTCCTCCACTGACACTGAATTTTTATTTCGTTAACAAATTACAAGGTATATAAAATCGTGAGAAAACATCTTGAGGAGGCGTTTTTTTTTTTTTTTTTTTCATATTTTCGATCTACATTGCAAACGCACCGGTTTCTCACGCACGAAGGGCGTATTGCGCACAATACGTACGACTGCGCGCGTGGAATCTGATGAAATAAGAACAAGCGATGGTGTTCGTGACAAAATGCGTATGGGTGTGCTAAGGAGGCCGGGAGAGAAGTAAAATCTATCGGTGCGTTGCACGATGGTAACCCTAGGAGCGGTCGCGCTTTCATGGGAAAGTTTTAGCGACAGATATTAAAGAATCGTAAAGGCTAATGTATATGCGTTCGAGAGGAGAAACACGACCAACGTTATATCCCTTCCGCTTTCCTCTTCCACAAGGTAGCATGTAATTTATAGTTGAATCCATAGCGATGCAGCTGCACGATGTCAAGCTGCCACGAGAACGTGAGACGAGAGAAAGAGAGAGAGAGAGAGAGAGAGATGCTGTATCAGCAGCGGCAATCCACGGATGCCGCCGCGATTGCCGATGCTATTGACATTCATCGTCACTTGTAGTTTCACACCACGCGAACGATAACCCCGATACGATACCCCGGAACAATTTCTTCTCTGTTAGATTCGTTTAATAAGTGATGGACGCGCGTATCTACAGATCTATAGATAAATGTTTTTTGATATCAAAACACACACACACACGTACATAAACATAAATATACGTACACGTGTCTTAAATATCTGGAAAATAATTTTATAAAATAGCTGCTCAAACAGAATTCAGGTTGAGGAAAAGAGTTCACACACAAAAAAAAAGTAAAACTTTGGTAGAAATCAAGTCATACACGCGGAAAGTAATTTCTACGGTTATATAACACACTTATATAGAAGAGTAAAAAGCGCGAGAAAATTATTCTCTTCCGAAGAAATTAAAAGCATATATCCGGTCTTTCCAGCTCTCAACGCTTTCTAGCTCCTCAACTGATTTTCTACTTGTCGGAATGTCGACGGCTCATCTCAAGTTGAAGGCCTCGACGGTAATGTCGGGACAATAACCTTGGTACGTTACGATACGCCGAGTTTTGCAATTTAAAAAAAAAAAAAAGAAAAAACAAAATCAACAAATGCATAACTCAACAATTACTGTTTTGTTCGCGACACTCTCGTTCTTACTAATGAGACATCCTCCTCGGTAGTTTGCGGCAAAACGTCGTCGTATCTTCGTGACAATGACATCGTGGAAAATATTACGTGATACAACACGGAAACACAACTTGCATTAGACGAACGTAATGTGTGACGGTCACACAAGAAAGAGGAGAGATGCGGGTTCTCGAAGCACGTCACGAGTCAGACACGTCTATAATTCTGTCACGGCGTTGATAATGTGTCCTTATGTCGGTCGACGACGAGTGAAACGGCATGTCGGATCACGCGAGAAGTTGCGGCGATAGTAAAAGTAGATAAAGCTTCGAGCGGTCGGTCGGTCGGTCGATCGGTTGGTGTGTGTATTGAATAATTCACAACGAACCTGACATTATCTCACATTACGGAATTAACAATTATTGCATTGATAAAACGATATAAAACGTAATCCCCGCGCGCAATGAAATAGAAAATAAAATTCCGTCGCGATTACGTTTTAATCTCTAACGTCACTATTTCAAATGCTAGAGAAAGGGAGAGAAAGAGAGTGAGAGAGAGAAAGCAGGAGAGAAAGAGCTCTTGTTAAATTTTATTAAGAGTGCCACGGCGGATATGTTTCATTATCTAATACACACCGTGGAGCACGTCGCGCGGGATTCGCTCTAAGTCAAAATATCATAACGGCTTGTAAAACGCGAAAATTTCACCATTGCATAAATACACTTTTGGGTTTTTCAGAGCGTGACCGATTCGTAAACCGATCACCGCGTTCTAAGCGTATCGGCTTGCATCGATGAGAAACGCGTATAATGACGAGGTATCGTGACTGAGCGGGAAAAAAAACCTCCAAAAAAAAAAATCGGAACGATATCACTACCAGAATGGAGATTAATCTGAGACGAGCCGAACCGATAACTCTCTAGGTGCGGTTGTACCTCCGAGCGACTCGAAGATCAACTCCGGCTGTTGGATCGCTTAAATTGTTTCGAAGAATAGATCATCTTACCGAGAGTAGTTCTCTACAGGGTGTCTCGGCTAAATGAGGACACCTAAATATATGCGTTATTCGCTAACGTTTATCGTAAAAATAAATCTTACAATTTTTCTAGTTTAAACAACCTGGAAGTAAGATAGTTTTTGATAGAATATATTTTGTATATGTTCTCTTTGTGATAAAAACACTTGTTTCTTTTTGTTTTAAGAAAAATGTTGTGCAAGTGAAAAGTTCTATTGCGCAGATATGTTTATATGCAATTTTCTTAAAAAAAAAAAAAAAAAAGATAAACGATCTCGCGTTAACCGATTAACGAACTGTTATTAACCGCCATTTTAACTTGCGTAATCGAAAGGTTTCGATTCGTTAAGGAAGATTCGTTCGTCGTGGACGCCCCACATACTTCCGGCTACGTCGCAGAAGAGCCACGCTGTTATTATCGCGCCACTTCTTTCAATCCAGGCTGAACGATCTATCGAGAAATCTCTTTTGGCGTACTGTCTTAACCGTGATTTATCGACTACTCGCTCTACACGATGAGAAGAGACTCTGTGTGCACTGCCACCGCTTGTAGAGAAAGTTAATTTGTCATTATCCGTCATTATGTTTCGTCGTCGTTATGTGTGTAAAATTTTGACGCGCGAGACGCTTGCGGATTCGCTTTTTTCTTTGGGTTTTTTTTGTTCGCTAATGTCCACGCGAGAATGAATTAAGTTTCGCCGCATTAGCAAACAATTTGCTTTTCAATGTCGCCCCCACGATGACTCGATGTACCTTCGTCGACGCTTCAAACCAACATATTCTCATTAAAACAGTTAATATTCTGTTAAAAAAAAAGTCACGAATTCTTCGTGCAATCTCTTTCGAATCACGAGATAGGATCACGTTTCTACTTTGTGTGGGAAAGAGAAAGTGTACACTCGACGATACTAATTTCTTCACCTCTTGGTGTGCTCTTGCGTTTATTCTTGAAAAACGATGTCAAGACACGGTATATTATTATTTGAGGTCGCAATGGTAAATGTGGAAGGTTAAATCGTAGGCAAAACGCGGTAATCGCTCGTGTGTGTATAAGTGTGTGTGTGTGCATGCGGAGGCTATAAGACCACCGGCACTTAGTGCGTTCACTAAGCGATTTTTTTTATTTCCGTGACCAGCGAGACGTGCCAAGCGCTATCTAAAGAGAATTCAAGATACGACGAGGGGTAATTGCGTACGTAGTCGTCGTCGGTCGGCGGTAGTTTTGCAAGTCTAGCGGTAAGTAAGCCTCCCACATAGCGCATTTTACAACAAGCACGCGTATTAAATCCGTCTGAAAGTAATACCGTGAATGCGCGCATTCATACAATGTAACAAAGTGTTTTGCGTCCGTGTTTCGCCTCGGCAAAATCTTTCAACCTGTCTCCGTAATGACGTTTTTAACGTAATTGGTTTTTGACTTCTTCAACAGAATTTTTTTTTTTTTCCCATTATTTTCCACATTGTTATTTTAGTATTTTGTTTCAGAATTTTGCACAATTCTCTCGCGCGTATTTCTGCTCACGCACGGCAACTCTTTATCCACGCATATTCGTTTTCCTGTAATTTATTTCAATTTTCTCAGTCCCTTTTTTTCTTTGTGTTCGAGGATTAAATATAATATTTTCAAAACCCGAAATTAACTATCATTATGATTTATATCATAAACAATCCAATTTGTCGCGACCTTAATCTAACTTTAATATATGAAAATGCAATTTAAACACGCGCGGATAACGAATTAGTTGAAATGTTTTTGCTCGTCTGAAGAACGAGCCTCCTCTTCTTCCTCCGGTTAAAAGGCTTACATCGTGTGTAAGAAGTTCTATCGAACTCGGAAATGATGGTGGCATCATCAATGTTCCTAGTTAACGGGTGACGCCGAGCGGTGAGTCAGCGCACCCATACATGCAACAACTCCATAAGTCTAACGAGAGCTACTATATGGTACTATAATAAAAAAAAAAAAAAACGCATCCACTTTCCGGCAACTTGATAACACCCATTAACTTCGTTTTTTTTTTTTTTTTTCTTATTGCGACCGCGCGGTCCCCGCTTTCAAAGACAGTTTGCTCGGTGGGGCTTCGAGCGATCTATTAATTCAACGTCCACAGCCTTTCTCGCGCGCTATAGAAAATTCGCGGTCGCAACTCCTATTCATCGTGATTCGTCAGTTTTCTTTCGGTTGCTTCGTGAAACGTGTGTCCCGTGTGTCGTTTGCAATTCTTTTCATCGCGAAACAGCTCGCGCCGTTGTGAGTCTTCCTTTTTTTTTTTTTTTTGTATGCAGTCATCAAGCTACATTATTTCAAACGTCATATCCCATTACGTCATAAGGTTTCCGTCTGTGATATACGGCCTTTGATTTTCGAACGTTTATTCGATTCCTTAAAATAAATCCTGTGATTACATATGTATACACGCTATGTGATCGATAAAAATAACATCATCAGCATTGATGCGCGAACACGTGCTCTACGAAATTAAACGCGGACACATGTTTGTTTCCCGTAATTTATTCGGCAATCCTTTCGACGCGAATAAACATGAGTAGTTGTTTCGCGATATGTAATTACATTCCTAAACGTGTATCTCAGCAAAATCAAAAACATCTCATTTGTCAAATTTTACGTAATAGAATTTAAAAGCAATAAACTTGGTCATGCGATATAGTGTGCGAGAACATATACGCTCTCAGCAGTCTCTCGTTATCGCATAGGTCGTTTATTGCGTGTCGTGCAAAGTGAGCGCTCAATAATCACTCGAGCGCTCAGCTCCGCTCGAAAAGCTTGAAATCTTTTCTCTAATTTTTAGAAAGAGAGACCGCGCGAATCAAAGCGGCGAAATGTGTGTATTCACAGATGCACGGAAAATTATACCGCTGATATGATTGAAGTCCGTATAGGCCACACGTCAGAGCAATCTCGCTCGGAGCAACAATCAAACGGGGTATATAAGCGCGCACGTGCCTGCGAAGTTTCGCGTCTCGCAACGGTATGCGCGGCGTAATCGCAAATCTCGCACTCGCGCTGTATAAGAGCGCGCCGTAAAAAAGAAAAAAAAATATTTACTGGCAAAAATTTTCTATTCCCTTTCACTTACGGTGCTGCGCGCGTGATGGTGACGCAAGAACGACAGCACCGCGCGGAGTTTCCATCGCGCGTAGATCCTCGCGCGATCATGCATCGCGTGAGCCGCGCGCGATGCATATTTCAAGGGAAATGATTATAGTTCCCGCATGTGTATATGAGAGAGAAGACACGGTCATCATTTAAAAGATGAGACAGTCATCCGAACGTATTAAAGCTTTTTACGGCGCGAATGTGTGTCTCGCGTGATTTCATACATTTCCGCTTCAAATTCCGATATATAATTTGAGACTTTCGATATGTGATTTAAAGATCGAATTTCAATGTAATGTATTTAAATTGCAGGAGAGAGAGAGAGAGACGCGATCTTCCGCGCGCGTGAATAAATTCACGTCCTTCTTCCACTTGCAGCTGTTAGCCGAGTTTGTACCCGAGAGAATCCGTCCTCGCCTCATTTCGCGTCGTCGTATTCTCATTGGAAAACGTCCCACCGTATCCCACGGTAGAAACAACTTTGGTTTTGTCAACGCCGGGGATTTGCGGTTTTGCGCGCATCTCGTAAATCTACGAACGTAAGTAATGGCGTAGTAGAGGCGAGAGCACGAATCACCTGTTTGCGAAGTGGCCAACTTTACAATTTCGCCGATAAAGGCTCGTAAAACGTAACGATATCGTCGAGTCGTTCGTATACATAATTTCGTCGAATTAATGAACGTTGACGTTTTTATCTGCGAATTTTTATCTAAACTCTCTGCAGTCAATTGAAAAAAAGTTAATTAATTCTATGACTTGCCATTAAACCTTATAATCAATAAATTCTGCGACTTGCTATTAACCCCGGACGCGTAACTACTCACACAGTGTGTCACTCGATAAAACAAATTTGTGAAGTTGTTTCACAAATAAATAATGCGCGGCAACAATTTAATTAACATGTGTTTGATTAAAGGCGCGTGAAAAAAAAGAAAATCGGTTGCAAGAAACCGAATCGAATGTAAACATCAGGCATCGCGAGAGATATCACGATAACTTCGACCGCGCTAATCGCACGGTTATCATATCAATTAAGAATCCAATTCTCAAAACTCACCGTGGTATGACGTTACACGGCGCGTAGAAAACGAGAATAGATTGTTGGTTTCTCGCCTCTCTCTCTCTCTTCTTCTTGGATTACTTCCCGTTTCACTGCCGATATCTATTTAAAATTTCTTCTCTGCTCGCTCGCGAAAAATATATATCTCTATCGCGCACTTCCTGATTTTGTTTTTTCTTTCGAAAATAGGGCAATCGTTTTCTCTAATGTGTCGCGCGAGAATGGAGTTCCGCGGAATTACGAGCGGGCCGTGCGCTTCCAAAAATACTCTCCAACCAGTTCAAAAGCCGAACCGCTACTGTTCGCTACTTTACGCATTTTCCGCGCTTACGCATCTGTCGGTATTTCTATAGCGGCCAAATCAATCTCTCACTCCGAAAATTAATTGAGCGCTACTCGAGTCAAAACTCACTGACGATTTCGTCTTGAGCGAGAGATATGTACGATAAAAATAATAAGCTAATTAATAAGTTAATTATTACAAAGAAATTATTGTTTTTTTAAATCATTTGAACTAAAATATGACTATTGTATATTTATATCCTGGATAAAAATATAATTACAAGATAGAAAATACAAGTAAAAGATGGTGAGGATAGAAAATGTGCGTTGCGCCGTTCCCTCTTCTTCGCAGCGTGTAATTAAATTTAAATTCGATTTAATTCGGAGCGATCCGCTAATCAACGCGATTACCGGATATATTCCGCACGTACAACCGCGTCCATAAAATTCCACAAAGATCTACTTTCTCTTTATACGGACAATTCAACGTGAACTCGCTTGACCTCGAACGACCGACTTCAACATCCACGAATGTCGTTCAACGGAGCATCCACGCAAAATGCGTTCCTCGAGTGTCGTTGACCAAATTCAGCGAAAAGTAATATGCGAACCCGGAGCTCTCTCGAGCGTGGCAAAATCGGAGCACGTAAAGAAAGATCGATATAGCAAGTAATCGAGTCACATACAGGTATGCATACCTACAAGTACGCGTTGTTGATCACAACTTGCAGGACTACTTATTTCTTAATCTTATCGTGAAGATAACAGTATATATTACTGCTATTTTACGTCTGCTTCTCTTCAGCTAATACATACATATGTTTAAAAAAATCAATAATTTAGAAGAGATAAAATGCAACAAGATAAATAACACGGCTTTTTGATTTAAGCGTAAACTTAAATCAAAGAAATAAGAATTTGTGGCGCGCGTACGTGCAAATTATATATTTTTTAACGTGTAACTCTTCTGAGAGACCCTTCTGCAGACGTGGGTCTTCCAGACTCACTCAAAAATTGCGCATCGGCGTTTCTAGAAAAAAAGCAGGTTTTTTAAACGCTTATATTTTTGACTACTAGAGATTTTTCCATTTTTAATTCGACGCAGAATTGTTCAAACTTTTGATTAAAGAAAAAAATTGAAAACCTATTGATTTTTCGCGGAGATATTCGGTTTTAAAAGTCGCGTGGGTCTTACAGATACCCAGTCTGTCTTACTCGCAGATCATTTTTGAGATCTGAAGAATTAATACACAATAGACAATTCGAATTGAACAACAATTCCAAAATTCATATAAAATAATACTTTGCATCACGCGTATATATGAATTATTTATTTAACTCCCTAAAGTAAAAAATCTCCACGCGAAAAAACACACTCTGACTAATAGTCGAACCGCGGGATCTCTCCCGCGTCTCGTGCACAAAAAACTACATCCAATAAATCCTAAACTTCAATATATAAATTTTCCTTTCATCTTTTACGCTACCAATATGTAATGACGTTCTCGTCCAAAAGACAGGCGCGATAATGTCAGAGATGCATTATCAAGATTAGGCCGCCAGCATCCACTTCGTAATTGCTTCATTGTCTCATTGTGTTCTTTGTTGCAACAATAACGGGACAAATATCACAAAACGAATCTCTCTCAGTCCCTCGCGCTAGCATAAGGAATTACGGATGGTCGAAATTAGTTCAAGGTGCGCGTTATCACGGATGTGGAGTCTAAACGAGAAACCGATTAGCGAGCGAGTCGTGTTTCAGTTAGCAACAATGCGCGCGTTTGGTATTGAGATGAAATGCAACAAGTCGAGCAGGCAGGAAACGTGGCGTGGTCGTCTCTCTTCAGAGATCGGAACTCGGAACCGCGAGACTTTCACGTTCCGAATCCCATCATCTCGTGCCGAAATTACATATCGCGCGCGATCCTTCGTTCAAAAAACAAACACGTTGTTAAATTAAATCGTCGACGTGTTTGATTTGGCCATTAAAGCGATTCGTTTCCAGAGCACGCGTTTTATATTTCACAGTTCTAGATGCTCTAACGAGTTTCAAAGTTTTCAAACATTTGAGCGGAGAGAAACGTTAATAAAAATGTTGAGTCGAAATATGTGATAAGCTTACCAAAATGCATTATCCACCACGTCAACGAAGAGAGGCGCACTGTTGCACGTCAGCGTGAAAACGGGATGTATCGATAGGCGGATGCGATCGAGATAGCACGCGTATCACACAAGCAGAGGAACCACGAAGAGACCGAGCGAGTCGACGAGCATCCCGCTGTGTAGCCGCACTACGACACACTCGCAGGCGTCGGTTAACGCATCTCTTACTTTTTTTCACACAACCCGGCACAGACGCGCATTTCTTCTCTCTCAAACGTTTCGCCTCCGCTTCTTAGCGGCGGTTTCGTCGCACTCGTGCTCGTCACGACGCATGAATGAGTACTTCGCCACGCTGCTGTGCCGCGCGCGGGGTCACGAGAGGGTTCGTTCGTTCGTTCGTTCGCAGCCGTTGGCGGCAACGGCGACGGCGGCGGCGGTGGCGGCGGCGGCGGTGAAACCACGTCGAATGGACCGCGCGAAGAGTTCGAGCTCCGAGCGCTGCCGCGGTATGTCTCAGTTAGACGAGGACGGACGGATGGAAAAA
The DNA here is from genome assembly GCA_014825455.1 of Pseudomyrmex pallidus. Taxonomy (NCBI): domain Eukaryota; kingdom Metazoa; phylum Arthropoda; class Insecta; order Hymenoptera; family Formicidae; genus Pseudomyrmex; species Pseudomyrmex pallidus. The sequence goes on along the minus strand of QVNV01000599.1, from coordinate 28,677 downwards.
CGAGTAGGAGGCGAAGAAAGAAGGGAGAGAGCCCGAGCGGCAGCGGCGGCCGGTTAAACCCGAAGGAAGAAACGGCCGTAGGAAAGACGAGACTCGTTCGGCTGACCTGTGGTACCCAACAACAACTACGTATTGTAGCGTATAATTCCTCTTGAGAAGAGAAGAACCCTCCCGCTGTGTGTCGAAAACGAGCAAGATGATTGTTGATGCTGGTCGTGGTGAGATAGTCAGAATGTAAAGGAACACACAAAGTTAACGCTGAGGGATGTCGCAATCACATCACAATCGAATACAAAAGACGCGCACCATTCGTATTTAAATATAACGATGGTCTAGGAATAAAAATGAGACAAACGTGAGAGAGAAAAAGAGGGAAAGAAATGAGAGAACGACGGGAAGATAAACGTGACGAGAGCATGAAAGAAGAGAGGACAGGAAGGCCACTTTGGATCAACGTGTTCGTTCTAAAGTGCGCGTCCACCGGCGGCGACCGTGGAACGGCGAACTCTGTCGGCTCGTGCAGCCGGCAGGCAGCTGCTGGTCTCTCCAGCGCGCAACGAAGCGCATCGTTTGTGTCCGAACGAGTCTTCGGCAAAGATCGGAGCCCGGAACAAAACAACAAACGCGCCGGCTGTTCGTTCCCCACCCTAGTTGCCGTATGTCGTCACACATCCGTTGTTCGACCGTAGCGTTGGCCGGTACGAACGAAAATTCAGCCCGATACGCACGTGCTCGACCCAACGCGTGCAGCTTTATTCTTAGCACGTATTCCGCCGAATCCTGTCTCTTAGTATTCTCACTTTGGCGTTAATAATTGAATCATCTAACGCATGAAAATGCATCCGCTATCGAAGCGAGTTTATTAACATATTTGTGCTCTTTGTTCTTGCTGCGTTTTATGCAAGTCGCTTGTTAAAAGTAGAAAGACAAAGACCAAGTTTACGTATAAAAAATATTTCTCAAATGTTTTTTTCACAAGTCATTATTTTTATGCTACAAGCATGAAAGTTTGTTATTCAATTGTAAGGTCAGGTTTTAGTCATTCGTATTGGAGTAACATACTGTAGCTGCTGTTTTTGTATACATGTAAAACAAACTTCCTTACTAAGCATAACAAATAATGAAGAAACACTGACATCTGGCATGTCATTGGTAATATATACCATATGACGAAATTTTCAACTGAACGGAAATCGTAAAATATATACTATGCTACAGTGGAACAATAACGATAATGATATTGTCTAAATGAAATGAAAAAACCATTGTCACTTACCATGTGCTTTACTGCTTTTTCCTCTAGTTCTGACAGTGTCCAGTTGACATGGAAGCTCAGTGGTTGAAGACGCGACTCCATTTCTCGTAACCATTTTCTTAGACATTTTACTTCACGTTCAAAATCTGATGGAACGAATTAAATTAATTACATTGTACCATAACAAGAGAGCAAAATGCAAAAAAAAAAAGATAAATATAATATTTAAAAAGCAATAATCTTTTACCCGCTGATATATCTTGTTGACTAGATACGGGTCGGTCTATCGGCGCCATAATTTGTTCAACCAGTTCCCATTTTGCATTCAAGTGATCTACACGCCACGCCACTTCATCTTTTAAAGCAGGGGCGCGAGAAATTAATTTTTCCGCCTGTTCATTGAACAATTTACGTCTGTATGCCTTGCGTCGCAACTCTTCCATGTGAGTCTAATTAATAGACAAATTTATTTAAATTTTTACGATTACTTAGATAAATTCCAATATATATATTTTAGATCACAAAGGTACATACTGCACGCAGACTTTTGTCTAACAAATTTTCTTCCTTAGAATAGACCAATTCCTGAAGAATTCTTAACCATGAGTAAAGTTCTGAAAATTGGGTACTGATTTCCTTTAAATTCCAAGATTGTGTTGACACATCTGTTTCATCCCATGTTAGTTCGCCATTTGCTTCCTGAAATCAAGAACAAATATAACTCCTTGTCCTTGTTATAATCTAATATTTATATTTTATATTCAAGATGTACACAATATACATTATATATATAATTTTAAGACACTTTACCTTGCAAGTTTCGATTAAATTAGTGTCCATAATATAATCATAATTAGATCTGATAGCTGCCCAAAACTCATCTTTGCAGTCTTCATAGTTTATCCACATTCTTTGAACACTTGGTTGCTTTGGATCTTTCCTATAAAAAATATAAAATATCATTAAATCAGTTATTAAACCTTTGTCATTACATGTGTATGTATTTTATACAAAACAATTAATGCTGATGTATGATTGCTAAATAATGATTGCCATTATGATGAGTAATATTATTGTGACTGATATCATTACTGAAAACAAACCTTTTCTTTGTAAGACTGTTGTACAGTCTTTCAATTGCTGGTTTGACATTTTTTTGCCTTTCTAAACTGTGACTATTTGGCTGGAGTGACGTTAAAGAGACGCTCATCTTTTTTGCCTTACAACCTGTATTACAAAAATATTGAATGTGTAATAAAATAATATAATTGTATAGATTTACTATACAATATTTAAATCGTGTGATATAATAAAAACTTACAAAAATATTAATTAAATATGATACAATAAAATACCAAAACTAAAATAGGTTCTTTATCATGGACCAGAATATCTATTTTAGTAATATCTTACTGAATCTCTATTTAAAGCCACAACCAAAGTGTGATCAAAGCGCGCGGGAAAGGAGAGAGGAATTTTGTCAAAATACATAATTTATTGCCTCGAACCTAACCCTACTTTATAAATAATTCTGCATTCTCTTAGCTATTAATCTTCTATGTACAAAAGCGTCTGGTGAAAATAGCACCGAGGCGAGAGTCTTCGCGCGAATGTGCTAATTTCAGAAAAAAAAAATTGCAGCAACTCCACTTTGTTGTTTCTCTTATCTGCCGCGACAAATATGCGAAAATTACGAATAAATCACACGAATATCCTTCGCTCTTATCAACGGCGGCGGTAAATAGAAGGATCGCTCACCCGTTTTGTCGTCAACCGTCATTGGACCCCCGATTAGATTTGTATTCAGTTCTAGGTGTGCATTACGCACGTTTTCGCCGATGAAACCGGAGACCAGAGAGCTCAACAGCGGGCCTCGTGTGATTTGGTGGGATCGTGGACAAACATCCGAGCTACGAACGCGCGAGAAGACACACCTGCTCCGTCGTCTTGCGAGGAATGTCACCGGACAATTAAAAATTTCATCGCTCACGGCTTTACGGTCACTGCTCGCGTTCTCCGCCCACGAAGGCGCCAACGACGGTGCACCCGATGCGGTGCCGCATGTGCGCGATATCAATCACCCGCCGACGACGCTCTACGAACGGGCATAACCTTGCCGTTCCGGAGGTGGCGATGTAACGACGTAGGGCGATTTCGTCGTGGTTCTTTCTTTTTGCGTTAAAGAACCGCCGCATACCATAGTGCACAGTCCGCCTGCTCCGGCGCTGCGCGTGCGTTCTCGCTGCTGCTCGCCTGCACCTTGATACGTCCTTAGCGCGCGGCAATTCGATGATCGGTTATGTCAGCTTCCCTTGATTTATTATCTTTTGATCCACTTGTCAGACATGAAAGTGCAAACTACGCGCGACCACGAATTCTCAATGATTTCGTCGTTGGCGAGATTGGTTTACACTCGTCACGAATGTCCTTGTGCTTCTTTGATAAGCATTTTTCGAGAAGGAACGATTTCCTAAAAAGGGAATTGTGCAGGTGTAGTGAGAGGAATAATGTGGTACAACACAGGTGCAGCGCCGCCGACTACCAGAAGTCCAGCAGCTAGATCGATAGAAGTGGTAATCGTCATATGGTAAAGCAGCGACAGGTTTTGACACTCTAACCTATGATGTGATATTTGGCTACGTGGATTTTCCAAGGGAAGAATTTAAATTGTCAAAAATGACAACAACAAATTATCTGGATTTAGATATAAATAAATTATTCGAGCAACATACCATTAAGGAGATTGAAGAGATTCAAAAAAAAATTCAATTGGAGAGTGACAGGAAAAAAATTGAATTGAGAACACTAGTTGGGTGAGAGAGAGAGATCTATTCATGTAGTTTTAGTTTATAATTGTGTTAAATCAATAGCCAAACCATAAATTGTCTTTCATCAACATTTGTAACAATTTATCCTTCTGTCATTTATCTTACTTAGTTTAAAATTGATTGAACAATATACATTGAAGCTATAAATGTCATATTACAAATCTTGAAAACTTATGGATAATATTGTTTGAATAATTTTCAGAGAAAGATACCGTGATTTAATATTAGCAGCTGACACAATTGGAAAAATGAAGATAACGTCTGAGCAAGTTGTTACAAGAATTGCCAAAATAGAAGATAAATTTAGAGAATTGCAGAAGAAATATCTTATTGGTTTTAAGACAGAACCAATTGAAAATAAGTCGGACAGGTAGTCTTTGCCAAGATATTGCTGCATCTGTGCACATTGTTTGGCTGCAAATATGAGATAAAAATATTTATGTTACAACGTCAGAATATGCATTATAATTTTTTTTTTTTTTGTAGGAGACAGCATATTCTGGATTCCATTGTCATCCAAATCAAAATTTTAATGGACATTCCTCAATACATTTGGACGAGCATTGAGAATCAGAATTTGTTATTTGCTACGCAATTGTATATAATAGCGCAACACATAAATTATAGTTTAATATTTGAAGTAGGCAGCACAGAACTGTCACGAAAGTATCCAATTGTTTCAAAACAGTGGGATGTAATTTCTCAGTTTAAAAGTATTATATCCAATGAGTGCAACAGGATACTACGGTCATTAGATGTTTCAATTACAGTTAGTATGCAAATTTGCAAATTATCCGTGACGTTACATCACGAAATATTAATGATCTATTTGCCTTGCAGAACGCTGCCAATTGCTTAGCCTCTCTTGTATTCTTAAATGAGTCGTCGTTTGAGGATCTTTTAGACAAATTGATATCCACCAGGAGTTACGCTATCGAGACTGTTATTAAAAAGGAAAGTCATGATAGTGTCAAAATTAAGTTAAAATTATGTATAAAATTACTTATACAAACTGTATACTTAATATATTCATGCTTTATATGTAAGTATTATTTTTTGTATTTAATTTTATATTACACGAGGTAAAATTTTATATCAAGTATTTTTATGCGATCACAGATGCGGATAATGCAACAAATGGTCTAGTCTTACAGTTTATAAGCGACATAAAGGATCAAGAAGCATATTGCTTGCTGTTGCAACTTGATACAAATCGAGATTTACTTGATGAATTTTTGCCGCCTGTTACCAAAAAGCATAAACCGTTTGTTCAAGACGTACCGAACACCTTTCCCTTATCAATTCTCCAAGATAAAGTTAAATCTTGGTTGGAATGGGTCAGTGATTTTTCTAATCGTGAAGTCGCGAAATTGTTGGATTTAATAGTCTCTATCAAAGGTCTGTACAACGTTCGAGAAGAAGCTGTAAGAGTGAATCTACCAGAAAATTGGAATTCCATATGGGAGGAGCTTTCCTTGCCGAGAATAAGCTTTTGGACGGAATTCTTTCAACCTATTATAACAAAACGAGCCAAATGTAAATATTACATTTATGTACGCAAGAAAAGTTTTATCCAGCGTAACTAAGAACAATCTCTTTCGACAGGTATTATAACGGATAAATGGACGGATGCATTAGGCGATTTGAAGTCTAATATAAGAGACTTGCTTGACAAAGTAGCGCACGATAAATTCGAATTTCCGGAACACGACTTACGTTGGTTCGTGTGGAAAGATTCTCCCACCGATATTCCACAGAAGCTCACGAAGAACGGTGGACTGGATAACAAGAGATCTCTGCTAATGAAAGCTAAGGGATATTCTCCGAACGTGATCAAATTGTGCGAAAAATTCGACGAAAGTTTGTACACATTATTGTCCGATCTTGAGTATTATTTGTACGAAACCGAGCGAGTAATATCGGTTAAGGACGACTTACTTTCGGCAAATATATCTCTGATCGCGAATTCGTTCTCCGATCGCAATGAAGTTCAAGAACATCTGCAAGTAATTAGCACCGAGAGGCTCGATGATCTCGTTCGATTCATAAAGAGCACGTGTATTAACGAGAAACCCGAACACGGTCAACGTGATATAAACGCTATAGTACTGGCGAGATTTCTCTTCGCGCTAATTACTTTGTGTTCGAATTTGAATAAATGTTTCACCTTGTCGAAAGTGTCCGGACTCATCATTACGAATGCCAAGTGGCAAGCTGTTTGTGATAATCTCAGAGAGGAAAGTATTTTCTTGTGGTCCGTTTGGGCCGATGTATATAAGACTAAGATATCCGAACATATGAAGAAGTACATATTGAGAGAGCCGATCGATGGATTGCGCATTCATTGGATTGTCTCGGAGTGGGAAAAGGTTACAATCGAGGAAGAGTCGGGAGACGGAAAGCGAATGAAATCTGAGATTTTGGTGCCGTATCAATTGTCGATACCTTTACAGAAATTCCTAACGGCTATCTGCAAGGATTTGAATAAAATTATACCTCATACGCTTCCAAAGTGAGTGTGAATCAGTGCGATATATTATCAGGTACAGGCTTTTGAGACTATGACAACAATTGTCTCTCTTGTTTTAGGAGGGTGCTGCAGCAAATTATCGAAAACATTATCACGGAACTGTTCAATTATTATCTCAACGCGTGTAAAACCTTGGACATCAGGCAGAAGCAGGCGTTTCAAGTGCTGTACGATGTAAAATATTGCACGTTGCTCATGGTGCCTCGTGAAAACAAGATTCTCAACGACCTGTCAGCCAAAACGTGCGACGCGGTGCTCGCAAAGATAGATCCGTTCGATTACGACGTTTTTAATCCGTTCGTTCATACGAACGTCAAAAAATCCGTTCAGAGATCTTTGGTTGGTATTACATTATGGTGACATATACGACAGAATTGTGTGAATGCGATATAAAATAATGAGATAAAATCGCACTAATGATCAACACAAAACTGTTATCTCTTGTCTTATTTTAGCTAATCTTTGAGATGATACGTGTAAACACTTTTTTTTTTCATCTAATTTTTTAGTTGATATTTGGAAACTTAATACCTCACTTGGAACAACTGCATTCGATTTTGGGCGCGCGCAATGAACACGCGAGCAACGACAGTGCGAAAACCGAGCCCCCGGCGGTGCTCGCGGTCTGCACGGGTGCACCGTGGTTCCCACCCTTAACTGTGACCGCTCCTACGAGAACTTTACCGATATTGTCAGTGCCGATACCAGACAAGACACAGGTATGCCGGAAACAACTCTTTTATTTTAATATTTGTAACGGTATTGAGAGATAAAAATCAATTAAGTAATTTCACTCATTTTTTAAATATATCTGTGCACTTACTCTCAGATTGTGCCCTTTATGAAAGTGAGATAAAGATATGACGAAAGCTTAAAAAAGTTCGGTAAGCGATCTTGCACGGCGTGACTTAACGCGACTAATCGATTTCGTATCAATGTGACTGTGTAATTTGTACGTTTGTTGGTTGTTGCTGCTGATCGTAACACTGTTTTTTAAAGAGTAAACAAATACCTTAACAAAACAATTGTTGATACATCAAAATCAATGTCACAGAAAACAGAACAACCACATGATTGCCAGAGATAGATTCTCGGTGAAACCTGTTGTTAGAACATCTTTGAAATGAAACGCATATGTGATATACTAACACGTTTGCAAAAATACGACACACACAATCATTTTCCTTTCTCGTTTAAAATATATAATTTTGTTTTTTTTTAGCGCAAGAAAGCGACAACGAAAGAGAATACGAAAACCGATTCAACTAGTGCAACAATAAAATCCGGAGCGGCCGCGTTTTTCGGCGCGATGGGATCGGACTGGTTCGGCAGCGGAAGTTAACTAATTTTTGTTAATTATTCTTACACTGTTGTGAACGATGACTGTAAATATCATTATATATATTATACATTGTGTAAATAATATGTCAATAGAAGATATCTTTTTACCACATGTATATATTATGTTGTTTTATACCAATTAAATACATTAAAATCAGAATAAATAAACAATGCGCATATATCGTCCCTATTTACAAACGCGATACAAATTGTTAAGTTTTTTGCACAAGATTTTTTAATTAATTTTCCGTCCGTCGTTCACAACATCACACATTCACGTGTGTGTGCAAATTCAAAAACTGTTTAGAAAACGCAAAACGAATTACATCATCCCGGTTACCGATAAACGAGCGAAGCAGTACAAACTACTACTGTTCGATATCTTACGTAAATATTTAAACCGATGCACTGCACGGTCTTCTCCCTCGGAAGTTTCGGTTAAAATATGTATAGAGTATTACTTACTTGAACGAAAGTCGTTCGTCTTCCGCAGCGAGTCGGAGAACTGGCCGGTCGAAAAAATGTCGAAATTTTATTACGAACGTCGCATTTTTCGAGCAATTAAGTTTTCTTCGCAAAATCCTGATTAACTTTTATTCGCACACGGCCGTAAATTGTTGTAATTGCACGTCGGACGGTGCGCAGTCCCGACGTGCACACGCGCAACTTCGGAATCTTGCCTGTTGAAATAATTCAAACCGAATTCGAGTTTTCTGATTGGTCGCCCGCCGCGCATTTACGACAAATTCGCGACGGATCATCGCGCGTTTTATCGCGCCCCGTGCAGTAGCGTCACCCGCGAACACAACGGAAACTCTGTATATAATCCGATCTTGTACCGATCGATAAGTTCTTCTGCGGCAGTCGCGTGCGGCGAAAAGCGACGACGGGAGACGCGACTTGCGAGATAAGCGGGCAAGGGTGGAGAGAGTAAGAGCGAAAGAGAGGGAGTAAGAACGGGCGTGAATGCGAAAAGAACAGGCAGTGTTACGCAATCGCGCGCGATATACCCGGTGGAGGCAGCGGCAAAAGCACGCCAGCGCGCAACTCTAGTATACGCTTTGATATACGGCAAGATGGCCGGATGGGCCCATCTGTGATAATATCGGTCGTAAGACGGTCCCATTCGCATCTGAAAAAGAAGCGACGATACGAGTCCGTTCAGCTGCAGGAGTACCGGGGTATCCGACAGAATCGTCCTGCCCGTCAAATGGTGAGTGTCGATCTACGACAGTTGATTTTCTTTTCGATTTTCGCACCGGCAAAACAACGCGCGCGTTACGACGACGTGCCGGCGCGTCTCGTGCCGCCTTGGCGCGCTGATTTTGAAAGATCGACCGGTTTCCGGGATCGCGTACTTATATACGTTCGCATCGCGCGTGAAAAAAAACACGATCCCGATGACGCGCGATGACGTTTGAATCGGAATTTTTATCGGCCTTTTTTTTGTTTTACGTGCGACAATTATATTGTTTCACGCGATTCTTTGCGCGCGACATGCGCATTTCGTGTGTGAAATTATTTATCGTTCGCGTGCACGTAAAATCGAATTCGTGATGCGCGCGTTAAAACGACCTCGGAGCGATTACGGTTTCGATTGTTAGAAGGTGAGGATGCGCGAATATCGCGCCTAATTTTTTTCTAATCATAGAACGAGTCTCTTTCGCGCTTTATTTTCGTTCGATTTAAAAAAAGATCGTTGATGAAAAGATCGCGAGAGCGCGATCGAACTGTATTCAAAAAAAACCCCCCCCCCCCCCCCCCGATCCTAATCTACGTTGAGACGTAGCGGAGAAAAGAAAACCCTTGCGCGATCTCGCTTTAATCTTTCAATATCGCCACAACGTTCCACTCTGTCAGCAAGTCCGTCCAGATTATAACTACCTTCAGAATTTTTTTTCTTTTTTTTCCGAGTGCATAGAAATGATAAAGTTCACGATATACTATCAACGACGATTAAACAGTACGTCATTGTTATCGATAGGAATAACATATTATCTCTCCGATCAACACGACAACGTGTGTTTTAGTCATCTGCCTCTTTGTAAAAGCAGCGTTGGAGAGATACTTGCTTGCTTCTGGCCGTGATAATCGGAGGGGAAAATTTATCGTGGCAATGTGCATTGCTCCGATAATCTCCGTAGAGAAGTTCGGTTTATCTAATCTACATCACACCTACCAGGAGGAGAAGCACTAAAACTCTTTCTGGTGTTAAGCACAAAATCTTGACCCGCGTGAAAAAAAAAAAACTTCTACAGACTTTGCCTCGGAAAAATGCGACGAATTATTATTTCCGCGAATAATTTTTGGCGAACAATTAGTGGCATTGCAGAGAAATGCAGAATGCAAAAGAAAAGTTGTAAGAACGTATACGTGAATAACAAATTACAAATGTGTGATAGAGAAGCTTATTAGTTTGTACACAAGAAGCCAAAATACGAGTCAAGGGTATGTTGATGTTTATTACATTTGAGAATAAATCGTTACTCAGTATCATCGAAAACGTTTTGACTCATTCTTGAGTCTCTTTCTCGGTGTGATGAATAATATTTTAATAAGTTAGAATGTGTAGGAAATTACGGATGTGTAAGAGACAACAGCTTATCAACTAAGTCGCAAGAGACTGAAAGAAAAATCGTAACTAATCGAACTGAACGTTTGCATAATTGAGTAACGAAGTATTTTGTGAATCACATGTATGTTGTAAATGTCAACAACGGCTCGGTATATCGGCCTTATTCTCCCTCTTATTTAAGATACAAGCAATTAGAGAAATGATAAGTGTTAAGTTGTACAATTTAGGTCAATGTTATCTCACCTCTTGCAAATAGCGTCGGAATAATCGGTAAATGTTTTCCTATTCGACCAAACTGCCACAGCGAGCAAGTAACGTAACCGCAGTCCCGGACTCCTGTAGACTCGATCGGAGTCACTCTTTCGTTATCCTATCGGCCCGCGTGCTTTTTTCCGTGCGATTCTCGGATTAAACTTCGCGACTGCGGACACGATCGAGTTTCGTTTCGCGATACGACCTACATTGGATCGGATTTGTGGTTTATTTCCACGCAGAAGAGACGCGTATGTACGCGCGTTCTCGATCGGAGCGTATATTCGTCTAAAAATGCGACTGCATCGCGCAATTGCTTCTTCGATCATCGCGCGTCAAAGCATTGTTTGCGTTAGCAAAAACTTTGTTCTGATCGTTTGATATGTGCAATGGAATTGAAGATGACGATTGACAAAAATAAATTACAATTGGGAAAGTCGCAGAAGAGAGCGTTACATGTTATTTTTTATGTACACAAATTTACTATTTTTTGTCTCAAAAGTGCGCATTGCAGCGCTTCGTCACTTTGTAAAATAACGTTTCGGTGAGAAGCTGGTGAGACAAATAAACCGCTTCGTGCATCGGTCGAACGTGTGACCGCATCTCTGCGACATGCGGGGGTTGGTCGTAAAACTGCGTAATGTAAAATGCAAGATAAGCTCCGCACGCTGCTCCCCCTCTAGAGAGCGTCCTCGATGAAGTCTTTTCAGCATCGATCCGCGTTCGGTTCTCTCTTGGAAAACGGGATGTAGGAATAACTGAATTATTTTTGTCGATATCCGTATATTGTGAAAAACTTGTTTGCTACTGATAATACAGAAATATATATGTATATATTTTGTGCTCTATCTTCGAATAATAAAACGTAGTATTTAATCGCTCTTTAAAGTGAATCGTTGGCATATCTATTGATAAAATAATAATTGACAAATATATATCGTCGACACAGTTGTTTATCCGTTTATTGTTTGCGTATTGTCATGTGGCGTGTCATTGTCTTATGACCTCGTGATTCGCGCGTAATCTTGGCATCTTTATTACGAAATCTTGCTTATCAATTTTTAATAAAAAGAGAAGAGAAATCGCGATACTACGTAAGATAGCTAGCCCTTACATTAGTTTCATTTATTCAGTTGATGTGTGTATGTACACGATTTCATGTTTTTCACGTAGCTGAATGATCTGCCAAGTAACTCTGCCAAAAGTAATTTTCTTTAAAATGGATAGAGTTTTGTTCTATCTGATACATAACACATGTAGTGACAAAACTGAAATTAATTTAAAATTAAATAATTAATTCTTTCAATTTTTAATTTCCACTCTTCAAGTGGAATGCAATAATTTTATTGATATTTTTAATATGTAATTCTAACTATTTGTTTCATTCACTTCTCTGATCAGACTTATTTTTGACTTATTTTTATTGCTGCACCATCGCTCGTGAACTGACAAATGTGCCGTTCCTTGGGAAAACAAAACGCTTGTAATCCCCGTTTGATAATCCACAGCAAACAAGCGCATTTTTGTGCCAACTCACGCAGTTGTTTCTGTAAATGTAATTGAACGCAACATATGTAATTGAATACTCTTTGTACAGTTTTTCTTTTTTTTTTGTTTTTTATCAAAGCCAAAAGTTATTTATAAAATTGATTATTTTTTAACAGCAACAGAGATTTATGGCTTTCTGATTACCGTTTTTTCTGGGTGATTCTTTATTTTTTGATCGTATCTTCACGTAATTACATCAATCTTTTAATTCGAATCGTATTATTTTGCTGTGTGTATGTATTATCGAGTATTTTTCTGAAAACCGACGCTTTTATCGAGCAATTAACCGAGTCGAATGTGTACGGCGACGATTTTTATCTTGTAACTTGGTTCGGTACGCGCGTCAAACAACGAAAAAAGGTCACGATAATACTGTCAAAATTAACATGTTGAGACGAGACTTCTGCACCAGATAAATCTGGTCTGTAACCAGAAAGATATCAGAATTATGTAGCGTGAAGGTTCAAGTCTACGTATTATTTTTTAATCTTATAAAAACATAGATTTATCTACGTATACTACGTATAAATCAAACGTACAAATCCACGTGTTGCAACACGCACGTGTTGAAATTCTAACTTTTTACTCTTATTTTTATATATTTATTATCATATTTAAATGATATTACGCTCATACGACTATTTATCGGCTTTGCATTAAGAAAATAAACTCGAAGCAATGCAGAGCTTGTATAAAGTTTCACGTATAAGTAGACGTGAGCTGTACCAATAATAAAATTACGATGCAGAATATTGTTACATATCATGTTTCGGTTGCATCACGTGGACGTGACTTGCCTTTTCGGCTATTTTTGCGTCTACATCCGTTTGCAAGTGATGAAAAAAAGTGATGAAAAAGTGAGTGAATTTCATCAAGTACTGATTCAATTCTTTAAGATCGTGTCGCCAGGCACGTTCTACGAAATTCATCTCGAATGAGCACTTGTACAATCGAGTTTCTTTTGCAAGCTACTTCGTTCCCCTTAAATTGTTGAATGAAATTAAATCGATAGACTAGTAAGTAGTAAATGAATTAAAATTTTATTTTTTTTTTTTTTTATTGTACGAGACAATAAAATCATCGTGTGATAATTAATACGCATCTGACGTCTCTCGGCGCCAGTCAGGAGGATTTATGAAATATTGTATAACGTTTATCTCGTTTTTTCTTACACATCCGCGGTTATCACCTTACAGTCATTTGTAACTGTCCAAACGAACGGAGATGATTATTGCCTCTAATTCCGTGCTGACGTAACGTAACGCACGACTTTCCAGTTATTATTGAACATATATATCGCTTGACATCGTTTCGCCACGTCTTTCCGGAGCATGTGTGTTCCATGTTTGTTTATTATGCCCCCGTATCGAACTGGTTCATCTCACTGGTTCGTTCATAATTAGTCGATAATCACATCCGAATCGATTTGTAAATCAATTCGCGCTCCGATTCATTGCATAAAATACGCATTGCCGTCGATTTGAAATGCGACATAATAAACATCGTCGAGTTGCGTGTCACATCCGCAACTTTGCCTCACACCTTGCGGTGACGTATTGTATTTCTCTTTCTCTAAACGCAAACGTCACGAGAAAAGGACTTTGCCGAAGGACGACGTACGTCGACACACACGCGCGTAATCGTGTCACAAGATCGATGTAACTCGATTACAAGGGTTTAATAAAATACCGATGACAAAACCGCGGGATTATGTACACCCGGATCCGTTGGATGTAAACAGGTTTAACTACATTGACGCATTATTCTTACCGCACAATCGCGCCCCTTCTTGCGCCTCCCTTCTGCCTCCTATTCCGAGCGAGAAGTTACGGCGAAAACACAATCCCACTGACGCAATTTTGACGTTCTCGGTATAAGTGGCGAAACTCGGTTTAATACGCGATAAACTAGCCGGCGCCAGTGATAACGCTAGTGATAACGATAATATTTTTACTCTTTTCTTTCTTATATATATACTATATAAAATCCTTTTATTGATGGACCTTTCGTCTTAAGGTTTGGTCTCAACCCCATGGCAATCCACATAACGTAGGAATGCAGCATTTTCGTCTCACTCTTTCTCTCTTTGCAGCCACAATAAATTGAATATAGATATTCTTTATTAAACATTTATATAAAATAAAATGTTTCTGTAATCTGTAAGAAAATAAAATGTAAGCGAGAGAGAGAGAGAGAAAAAGATACGCGCGTGAGATGAAATACGCAAATGTCGCGGCAACATCTCTTTTATTCTACCGGAAATGCGAAGTTCAGCTTGCAAACCGAATGAATTAAAACGCAAATACGCGGATGATGAAAAAAATAAAGATTATTGACTCGGGTTTTTTCGGCTTTTCGAAAGGTCGGTGACTTCGCGAGTGACCATGGTCCAGCCGCGTGCACAGCTCCCGCATTCGTCATCTCGGCGGTAGAGACGCTTTCTTCCTCGTTGCTCCTCGCTTCGTGTCGCTTCGCACGCATGTCTCGAAAACCTCGATCGTGCCTTCGAGGCGCCTAGTGTTTTTTGTACTCGCTCGCTCTCCGATAACATGGTAGACGATAACGTTCCGCGCTAATCCGAACCAATAAATGCTGAGACTTTGCTCTCGTGCGGCACACACTGTTCGTTACTATCGTACCCTTACGGCCAGTTCACGAAATCCTCTCCTCCGATTCTCCACACGCGATCGTCTCGAAAATTCGAGAAAATCTCGCTTGACGCGCGATAAAAAAAAACAAAAAAAAAACAAAAAAACAAAACGAAGTACACAACATCGAAGAAAGATCACAGTGTTATCTCTCGCAGCAGAGCATGAATCAATATATTATACATGTGTCGGGACAGTATATAATAAGGAACATTCTTTTCGAAGAGATATTCTATATTTGTACATCGCCTCTCTCGTAGACTTTTTTTTTTGTTCTCACGATAAAACACGTACTCGCGTCGACTCGTTTCGTAGTGCAGTGAACATAGAAAATTTGATTGTAGACGTAAGAGAATTTAATTAACGAGAGAGAATTAAACACGTCGAGTTCTCGATCGAATTATTTTCTCTCGGCAAGAGGATTATTTTACACAATTGTATATAAATATATATATACAAAAAATGCTGGACCGAAACGTAGTGCTTGTGTTGCGCACGAGGCAAGAGAGAACGGAGAGGCGCTTGAGGCACAAGAAAGAGGCCAATCCGCCACCGATGGAACCACCCGCGCTTCTCTTGAACAATAATCACCTGTACCTCGATATTAACATGAATTTCAGCGAAAATTGCAAACAGGAAGCGGTCAGAGTCGCGAGAAGGGTGAGTGCACGTTCGCTCATACGCATGTACTTACATCGCAAATGTCGGTCTGTACGTGAAATAAATTATTTTTGCGTGCACTATCGATTGCACCGGTTATGCGCGCGTCGTGTGTAAATGCAGTTTCTCACGAAAACGTTGCCCCCGCGAACGAATACAATTTTTCCTTTTTGCGCGAAGCAGGAAAGAAACTGAATCGCAATTGTGTTGGGAGATACTACTTTCTCTCTGGTTATTCAGAGATAAAATGCTATATTATCGCAGCAAGAAGATCTTGTGCCTCGATAGTAGGTCGTTACAATTAGATTAGATGTATAATTCGTCACTAACTACCGGAACGTCGATTTTACTCACTCGATGTAACATGGTCGTGTTGCGTCACTTGGGAAATAGAAACTTCTTTCCGTATTGTATCTTTCATGCACATGTCACGAATAATACAACGAGGAGTTTTAAGTTTTAAAATTGTATTATACATATTTTAATCTTTCGTAGACAGACTGGTGGGTCTCTCAGACCCACCCAACAATTTCAAATCAATTTCTCTAGTGAAAATTAGTTTTTTTTTTTTCTAAAATATGAGAACTCTCTCTCATATTTTATATCCTTTACAATTTTATATTTCGTGCTTTCTATATGGACGATTCATACAATCGTATGTTGCGCGCATTATATTCTTTAATTGAAAGATTGCCTTGCTGCCTGTGTATTTTTGTATAACCGGAAGCGCGCGAATATGGAGGATATTCTGCAGAGATTGTTGGCCATAACGCACAGCACGCGTTGTTCGTATCTGCAACTCTCTTCTTCTTTTCTCTTGCACGTCATTCTATATGTCGGTGGATTTTACTGAATGCGGCAACGCGTGTCCGTGTATCTCTTTGTGATACACGCACTCTGTGAAAAAAAAACTTTCATTGTGCGTGATGTAGTACACGTGTAGCGTAATGACTTATACAAGTGGGATACGATGATCATCGATCTAGGAATCACGCTCGATGATTTTCGTCTTGCGATTGTTCACAGAGTCATTATAACCGCACGTTGACTCATTTCACGCACATTAACCGCCGAACGATATCCTTAACGTTTTTAATTGCAGACACAAAGGGATACGGATCGAAATATTATTTGGTTCAATTGCGCGCCGAGATGCGAAACGTAAATTGCTTGACAAGAATATATATTATTGTTTAAATGTATTTTTATATACATATAGTCTGATATAAGTATCTATTAAAAGTATCTATATATAAAATAAATTAGTTAAGTCTGTTTATTTGATTCGTATAGAAATATTCATTCACTATTGTATACTCGAATAATTAATTTTAATGTTATAATGTCAATATTATCAAATATATAATTATTATACAATAATCAGCGATTATGCAATACATTATTATGCAATAACATTACATTATGTTTTACATCATGCGGAGATACATATTCCAACATATGACGTAAAACGTGTGCACAAAACGGACAACGCGTAATCGCGCGCGACCAATTAAGATTACGCATTGGAGAAATAATTCTCTAATCTCCGCCCGCATTAGAGCCGTATTACCGCATTATTTCCTTATCAGCGGCTGATCCATCGCAGTTGGTTAGTTAATTATTAGAGAACAACAAGGACACGGCGGGTTTTAATTAGAGAATCAAATGCGCGCCTCTGATCAAGACGCGCAAATTCCACATCGCACAGTTTATAATGCATCCGCGCGATGCACAATGGCCTCATTAAAATTTGAAATCAATCATCATCAAGAAAGGAAGAAACGCGTCTCTCTAATCTGTTCGATAATAATCAAAGCGCTGAATTGTCTGCGATTATTTTGTGCGCGACACACAGTCGAACAATTGTTCATCGAATTTTTGTTGAAACATTCGATCAGTAATATAAATTTAATCGTAGAAAATAAATCGAATGACGAAACTTGCAAGCGATATTTCGTAAAGCGTACGAGAGAATTTCAAATAATTTGCTTACATTCGCATTATTCGCTCTTCTTATCTTTGCATTATCGTGCAAGTGAATTTTACGTAATGTCGTGCGCGCGTAGCGGTGTAGCACGTAGCTCGACACCTAAAACGAGTGAGAACTTGTGGTTAGCCACACACTCACGTACACGCGCACACGGGGCAGAATTCGTGTAAATCTGCGCGTCAACGATATATTGTTGTGATATACAAATAAACGCGTGTATGTGCGTTCGCACATACACTTAAAGGCAGATACAAAGGTACGTATACGCCTGATGGCTCGCGCGCGTACAGATACGCGTACACATACACCACTTCATTCACTGAAAAGAAGGTGAGAGAGAGAGCAGTGTATGCATATTGCTCATATGGTGGGGAATACTTGCATGCCCCACCCCCTTTTAGCCCTCGTATTTTTATATCAACATTAGTGCGGCTCAAGACACCGTTGGACTTGCAGTTCCTTCGGTCATCTTATATAGTTCTAGCTTTCTATTTGTGCTCTAAATCTTCTTTTTATTCATCCGTTGCAAATACGGATGATTCACATCGATCGGCGTCCAAACATTTTCTCCAATTTTTAGTTCGTTTAGTGCAAAATCGTTTTTTTTTGTTTACGTCACACTTAATGATAATTCAGTGCAACGGTATCGGATTCTGTGAATCTCAAAAAAAAATACAAGTGTTCAGTGACTGTATAAAATAAAATCGTGATACATTTTTACATGCGTATATAAAAATTGCAATTTCTCTTCAAGTTTTACTTAAGTAAAAATTCTCTACATTTTTTCTCCTCTTCTTTGCCACCACGCGTGGTCATTCTTTCTCTCTGGTTCTTTATTCTATAAGCTCATATTATCGTTCTGCGCGCGTACACAGAAGAGAAGAGGGAAAGAGGCGAGTCGGATTATTACTTTGTCAATCGACCGCGGGTGCGAGCTGTCCTAAGGTTTCTGCAAGCGGCTGCGAGAAGCCAAGCAGCGTTCTGAAAGCTAAGTGAAGAGACAAGAGAAACGGAAAACGTTCGTACGTGCAAAACAAAATCAATCCTTCATCTCGTCGTCCCTCTTCTCACCACTTTTCCGTTCCTTCGCTCACGTCTCTCGCGCCGCGACGCGAGTCTTCTTTCCTCTGTGTTCTCTTTTCCCGTTTCGACGACCACCACATTATGGATCGCAACGAGAACACGAACGAGGGCGGCAGCTCGCCCGACACGATAATCGCGCGCTCCTCGTCCGAAGAGGAGAAGCAGAAACCTTCCACGGCCAGCACTTCCGGCGAGTACGTAACCGTGGGTGATAGCAGCTCCAGTCTCGACACCCTGACCAGCGGCAGCGGCGGCGTCGCGATTCTCTCGTCCAGCGCGAACACGGACGACCGGAAGCGAGGTAAATTCGGCGCGCTCAAGAGCAGCTTCCGCGAGGGCAGTTTGTTCAAGATTAGGAAGAAAACGCGCGAGATCAGCGGCGAGGCGGACGCGGAACAGGATGACAAAACTCCGAAGAGACAGATAGAGGATGACACAGGTTAACCCCCTGAGCGTGACACGTTACGTGAGATTGTACACAGACGAGAAATACGCGAAGTGCATTTTTCGCGAATCGGTTATTTTTTTCAGAATCTATTTTTTTTCGAACTCTGATCGTTTCTTTGACACATTTTTTTAAATTTTAAAGCCAAAATTATTTTTTGATTTCGGAAATAACTTCTCCAAAAGAAGCTGAATTATTTTTCTTGACTTGCCCGTCCTCTCTTCTCTTCAGAGATATCTCGTCAGCAGTCACTTGAACACGAGAAGGAGGCTAAATCGATTTCGGAGGCTAAATCGTCCTCCGACGCGCCTTCGGCCGCGGCTTTGAAGAAGAAGAAAAAGAAGTCGCATTCATTAGTGCGCAAATTGAGCTTAAACAAATTCCGCCTGTCGTCGGAACAACAACAGCAACAGCAACAACAACAACAACAACAACAACAGCAACAACAACAGGAAACACGTCACACACCGGAAGGTGGCGATAGCAGCCGCTCGCAGAGCCAATCCTCGCAAGAATCGCCCATTCATTCGTACAGTTCGAACACTAGAACTGCCGCGAAGAAGGGGCAGGATAACGACGGTCTGGAGAGGGAAAAGGAAACTAAGGGGGAGCTTGCGAAAACAGAAAAGCTACTCGAGAAACCGGCAAAGACTGTTACTGTAGTGCAGCGCAAATCGCCGTCGTTGACTATCAGGAGCTTTACGGCATCCGTCGAGCAGGGTGAGCGTTGGATGCTACGGAACGGAACTGATAGAATTTGCAGACTTAAAAAGACGAAAGTTTTTGCAACATTTAGTTTCGTCTTGCTTTGATGCTTAAATTGACGCTGATGTACCTGTTCTCAGATTTTATTTATTTGTATTTTGTTTTTTATTCTGGCCTCAATTGCTTTTGTAGAGACTGTCTATTATCGTCGTTGCTTGTATGCGGAGATCTATCATCTTTTTTTCGTAGTCCACCTACTCGCCCCAATAACCCACTCTGCTATTATTTGCAAAGTATTGTAGCGGCGTCGTAACATTTTTCCGCTAAATTGCACGAGAAAAGCGATCGACGACGTGTGTATTTCGAAATTTCTCGCTTGCGCAGACATTGAGCAGCAAGAAAGGCCGGCCAACGTATCGCGTTTGGACGCGCCGTGCAGCTCGACGTTACCGTACGCGCTGTCGAAATGGCCGGAACGCAGCGAGACTATGAGGCTCGTGGATGATGTTGCGGCGAAGCGAGACAAACTGAAGACCAAGTCCAGCTCTGATTCCCTCGTGGGGTCGAGATCGTCGCCGGTTGAAGTTCGTCGCAAGTTGTCGTTGTTGGAGGAGAAACGAGCGATCTTTCAGCGACGCTACTTCGACACCTCGTCCAGCGAAAAGCAAACGGACGACACGCTCGATACGGTGATTAACGTAGACAACAGCCGACAATTGAGCACGGCCGACAACGAGGCCTCAGAACATTTTCCCGAACGGCGGGAAAAGGAGAAAAAGAAACGAGCGCGGCAGATCAGCGTGAGAAACTTCGATACGTTTTCAACCATCGAAGGCACCTTCGACGAGGAATCGACAAAGGTGTTGGGTTACCTGGGAGGAATCGACGAAGATCTCACAGAAAGCTACAATTACTCGAGATTTCACGCCGCCATGGCGCCTATCGTGGGAGATCAGGGAGGTGACAAGGTGAGACTCATCGGAATGAAGACGTCGCGCGCTGATCGAGTTGTCGTCCGCTAACGCTACATGTTTTACGGCATTGAACAGCAATATCGAATTGCGAATCTCTCAAAACAAAAAACAAAAAAATAATATACAGCTTGATATCGTGCTGGAAACACGATAGTCCACGCTGCGCATTGGACGTGTTCGCGATGTAATTTAGTCACCGCGGACTTCTGTATAATCGATATTAATTAAAATCGAAAATCAAATTTCTAAGTCAATCTTGAGATCTTTAATTCGAAGACTTCTGAAAAAAAAGAACAGCGATAATATTTAACTTATGTCTGTGTCTCCATTCATGAATCGACTTTCCTGAGATATCTGTTAAAATATTCTTATTGGTGTTAGACGAGAGGAATGCGTTTGAAGGTTTTTAATTCTATGACGTAGGTACATGCTATACCTGCGGTATGTCCCCGATACCGATACGCGCATTCGTTTTTGCCTCTCTTTAGATCTCGTGTACATATATATGTATATCTTTGCGCGTCTAAAGTTACGTGGTTCCCTATCACATGCCGCACCTATCGAGAGAAGAAAAACAAATGTGTGCTCTAACGCATAGGGTAAAAGACTCTATTGCTGACAATGGTTCCTATTACTGTCAATCAAAATTTAAATGACTGTTTAAATATGAAAACTACATGTTTAATTTTTATTTTTTCACTAAACAATAATTATATTTGATAAACATTTTATTAAAATTTGTTCTAATATCATATAACACGTAGTTTTCATATTTAAACAATCATTTAAATTTTGATTGACAGTAATAGGAATCACTGTCTCAGTAATAGGGTCTTTTACCCTAACTGATCGCGGGTGATCGAAATCAAATAAATTAATTGAAGACGGAGTTTATTTCAAATGATTGACGATTAAAATATCGCTTAGAAACATTGAGAGCTTCCCTCCGACCGATCGCGGTTATATTCAGGTTGTTTGATAATAACACACATCAAGATGCAAAAGACTTATTGTATATTTATAGTTCACTTGTGCGATCCCCCACATTTGCGCTCGAGGATGACCCTCTGCTACACGTGAGTCACTCGTTCATTTCGCTAGCGCGAGCTGCACCAGCGAGATCGTTTGCGAGAAACGCGCAAAGATCGAGTTAGTAGTTAACCGATCGCTCGTCGAAATTAGATAATGGACGTGGAATTGAACATCTGGCGAAATTTAGAGGCGCTCGATTTCGGAAAGTGGAAGGTACAACCGAGAGAGTGGAAGTGGCAGAGGGTTCGTGTGTCTCGCAAGTGTTTGCACATTTACATACAAAATCAATCTATATAAACGCATCTATCTATGACAATCGTCGCCGAATTATTTAATTAGTGACTAAAATAATTTATGTGTAATTTTTTTTATTTTTTGACGACTAATAAAATGTATTTGTTAGAAATCTTTGTATCGAGTTAATTCTCTGTTATATTATGAGATTGGAGAAGAACTTGAGTGCGTCATTATGAACGTAATTCTAAATATATATCTAAGGAAAATCTTTTTTGAGAGAACACAAAAAGATACTTATTAGGGTTTTTTGTTTTTTTTCATGTTTCAGTCGTCGAACAATGCATCGAGTCCCGCGGTAGAGAAACGGGAGCATTTGTACAAAATACTGGTGATCGGCGAGCTGGGAGCGGGAAAAACATCTATCATCAAGCGATACGTTCACCAATTCTTCTCGCAACATTATCGCGCAACGATTGGCGTCGACTTCGCGCTCAAAGTGCTAAACTGGGATCCACAAACTATCATCAGGCTGCAGCTATGGGATATCGCAGGTCAGTCGTAATTTACGTTTTCTCCGGATTCATAATAATAAAACGAACATAATACTCGTGACATGACTGATTAACCATGTTTTAATATTCTACTTGCGTCACACTTTCCCCTGTTTACTCTGACGAAACATACTTCAGATATCTCGAGTGTATCGGAAATTAAATTTAATATTCGTTTAAAATAACATCTCGACTCGTAGAACACTTTGTGTACGATATTAATATCTAATATCTTTGCCGCGCTCTTAATCAATTTGCGAAACGACTTGTTTATCACGCAGGTCAAGAAAGATTTGGAAACATGACCAGAGTTTATTACAAGGAAGCCGTTGGTGCCTTCATAGTATTCGACGTGACGAGAAGTGCGACGTTGGACGCGGTAGTGAAATGGAAACAAGACCTCGATTCAAAGGTGCAACTTCCTGACGGATCGCCGATACCGTGCGTGTTGCTGGCGAATAAATGCGACCAGCAGAAAGAAGGTCTTGTCAATTCGCCCGCCAAGATGGACGAGTACTGCAAGGAAAAGAATTTTGCCGGCTGGTACGAAACCTCAGCCAAAGAGAATATCAACATCGAGGAGGCAGCCAAATTTCTCGTTAGCAAAGTAAGAGATTATTCGTTTGCTATTTTTATTCTCAGCTTTATCTTTCTATCTCGCAAACAATTCAAAAATTATGCAATTGCTTACGTCTTTTGCTTGTGCATGACGTTCGACGAATTAATCGTCAACGTCTGTTGCGTCAAAGATGAGGAGATGATCGACTTATGATACATGATTAATTAATCGTATACATATATTACAAAATCTAATCAGCATTGTTGACATCTGCATGTCAAATTTCTGATAGAAAGAGATTATCGTTCGTACGATATCTCAGTATAGATATTGTTTTTTAGGCGTTAATAATATTAAAAAAAAAAAAATAATTATAAATTATTTGTTTCAGATACTTCAGAACGATCAGCTTATAAGAGGCAACGGCGCTCAAGACCAAGCCGATAGTGAACGATTCGTGTTGAATCAGTCACCAACAAGCTCCAAAAAATCCTGCGGCTGCTGACGAAAAGGCAATTTGTCGAAGTTAAAATTGAACTTGCGGTCGCGGTTGTCCGTTCAATGTCAGCGCATTTTCATGGATGTCATGAATACGGTAATGCGTTACATCTTTGTCGTTTTTTCGCAATAGGAAGCGTCTGTTTGTTCTCGAGTGCGAGAATGATATATTTCTTCGGAAGTTATTTGAACCTGCCTGTACGATTTGTTTGGTGTTTCTCTCCAAACAAACAACTTTTTAAGTAGCTTTGTAGATATATACAGTATAAAGAGCTATGATTTAAGGAGAGAGATATATATATAATAGCGTTTTTAAATATTTCTATAAGCACACAATGCTTGAGATGCATAATGAACATGACTCTGAAAGTTACCGCCATCATTACTTCTTAATATAAAACTGATACGCCATTGTGCAACGCGATATATAGAACCGTGAAACGATCTTTTGTCGGTTTTGCCTTCCATTACCGTGATATAATGCATAGAATATATTTATACATTTATATCGATCTAAATGAACACATAGAATATGATGAAAGTCTCGAACGCTAAGTCGTGCGAACGCGAGAAGCTTTCCTTATTCTTCTTGAAGTATTTAAACCTTTGTCTTGTACAAGACAAACACTTGTTTCACTTTTGCATTTTATTGCACATATGGAAGTATTGAACTAACACTTGAGTAGATTTATATATGTTGTAGTAAAAGCGTAAAATATAAATATAGAAAGTAAAAGCCCTTGGTAGCGCTTCCGCAAATTAAAAATTAATGTATGAAATTAATGTATTAAGCTTTTATTGTAACATATAAAAAACTACTTACATTCTTCGCCCGAAATCAATGACTTACAAATAAAAAAAAAAAAAAAACGATTTTACAAATAAAGATCGTTTTTGTCACTAGCAATAAGAATGTTACCGTGTTGTAGTTGTATAAATCGTAATATTTATGAGATTACTTGGATAATTCAACCGATACGTCGCAATCCGATAAAAATACGTTAGGTAGTGGTTTTTTTTTTTTTTTTTTTTTTTAAGTGTTTTCTTATACTTGTTACATCATATTGGCAGTAACAATTTCTACCCGTTTCATTAATCGTGCATGCATGTTTACTTCACTTATTAAATTATGTTGTCGACAACATTGTGCCTTTGTTCGCACAATTGCAGCTAATTACTCGAGGTAGCTGATTGTAATTAAAGCGTCACGTTGCGTCCAATGATCGTTTTATATAATGCGTATTCAAACCTGCGGCACACGAGGCTTTTTTCGTGCCTAGATTGCATTAGAAATTCATCGGTCGTGATTTGAAATTTGAAATATCATCGTGATGCTCGCGTGCGAGCATCAGTGAGAATCTAGTACGAAGAAAAGCATCGTACACAATATACAGGCTTTAAGACAGATTATAACTGACAGATTACATTGATGGTGTATTAACAACGTTTGGATTGATACGTTCACGAAATAAAACTGTAAAGCAGCGGACAAAAAAAAAAAGAAGAATTATAGTTTGCTTCGCGATGTCAGAACTTGTGAGAACGTTCTTTATATAGGTTTACATATGTAGAGACATGCGTTTTAAGTAAGTATGTTGCGCGAATATACGTATAACATTACTGTAAATAACGTAGATTTTTAACATTACAATGACCTTTCTCATTTTTCGAGCGATGTTGGCATATTTGCACTTTTATACATAGGTATAATACATACAATGCGGATTTCTAAAACGTATTAAAACAGAGAACATTGTAGATATTGGATGTTATTTTGAATAATATGTATGCGAAGAGAGAGAGAGAGAATTATGAACATAACCGATATTATCATCTTCTATTATTATTATTTAACAATAATAATAGCAATACAACGTTTGCCTACTTTTGACTCTTCTTTTGTATAGACGCAATACATGTATGTAAGTACAAAACGATATACATGTATGTAAGTACAAAAAAATATATTTAAATGTATTTGTTTATACACCAGAATATTATGTGTATATATATTGATGTTCTTCTCATTACTTATACATTTTAGACATCTATCTTGTCTCTATTAATATCGTCAATCTTTTCTTCTGTATAATTATTCTGTCTTAGAAGATAGTAATGACACGTTACCATTACAGTTCGCGCGAGGCAGTAGTAAAATCTAATTACCATAATCCTACCTTATAAATATGTCCTCGGTTTTGTAGATAACGGAGATAAGAAATATTAAAAAACAAAAAAAAAACATGTAGTAGAGCGATAGCGAACATTTATATATCTGTCAAGTGCAACGCGAGAGATTTCAAACACACTTTCGCATTAAGTTAAGAAATTTCTCTTGCGAGAAACGAGATATATAAAGTGAAATGACGTCTGAACTTTTGCAACTTTGTTGGGAGAACTTGACCGTTACCGTGTCAATCGAAGACGATAAGTGTTCGAAAAAATTGTCGTCTAGATTCTCGCGTAGAAAATGTGTAAAACCGCTTGACATACTAAAAGGAGGTAATTTGTTTTTAGAAATATTAAAGAAACTTTGTGTAAACTTAATTGACGATGTCGATTGTTTTTCTTTTTTTGACGATTCTCCGAGGACAACGAATATTACTTCGTTCCGTTAATATAGTTTTTTTTCTTTAGTATCCGGTTACGCGGAGCCTGGTAATATGTTCGCTATATTAGGACCGAGGTATCAAAAACAAATACTGTGTACTACGTACACTGTATAATAGTTCTTATTATTCCGCGAGATAAAAGAGTTTACGAAGAAGAAATGTATATATTTGTTTTGCAGTGGTGCCGGCAAAACTATGTTTCTTGCTGCTGTGGCAAGAAAACTTAAATTAACTTCGGGCACGGTGAAAATAAATGGATATAATGTTTCCAAAGAAACGATGATGAAAGTATCAAACTACATGCCGCAATTTGACGCTCTGCCTTCTGCGCTCACGCCGAAGGAATATATGTTGTTTACGGTATGAAGAGAAAATATTTGTTGCATATAAACAAGCGTTGTGACGGTGTAAAACTTGAATCATTTTGATTATCAAAGAGAGAAATACACACAATTAAAATTTATTTCAATCAGTTTTCGTTGATTTCTCTTACTTTTTTTCTGTCACAGAAGTAATATTGTTTTTTTTTTTATTTTTTTAAAGATATTTGCAGTTTTATAGAAAATTTTGCAATATATAGATTACAAGTTGATATGAAGAGTTGATGTTTCTTTAGTGCGCCCTGAAAATAGGAAATAGTTGTAGAGCGTCGCGAGAAAAATTCTTTGGAGAGCAACTTTTGCGCGATCTTGGATTGCACGAGTGCGGCGATACGGTGATTTCTAAATTATCCGGCGGTGAGAAGAAGCGTTTATCCTTGGCCGCGGAATT
This sequence comes from Pseudomyrmex pallidus, assembly GCA_014825455.1. Lineage (NCBI taxonomy): Eukaryota > Metazoa > Arthropoda > Insecta > Hymenoptera > Formicidae > Pseudomyrmex > Pseudomyrmex pallidus. Next base: position 1,583 of record QVNV01000599.1, on the reverse strand, counting down.
AGTGACAAAACCCAAAATACTCTTTCTAGACGAGCCGACCACAGGTGAGAATAGAGATTATGTCCGCTTTCGTCTATGATTCGTGTTGAGTATTGCAATATGTTGCAATTCAGGTTTGGACACTTTTGCCGCGACATGCGTCGCGGAATCGTTGAGACTGATCGCTTCGAGAAACACCATAGTGTTTTGCACGATTCATCAGCCGGGCATGTCAATATACAGCATATTCAGTCACGTGATATTGATGGCCGATGGAAAATCGGTATACTTCGGAACTCGGGAACGCGCTACGGAGTTTTTCGAAAGGTAAAAATCATATTTCTGCAAAAGAAATGTTGCGACTATAATAATGAGATGTGTTTGTGCGTAGCCAGAATTATCGCTGCCCCGCGAACTACGACGAGTCCGAATATTACGTGAATATTCTGTCACGTCGAAACTCGACGCATCGCGATAGCGAACAACTGTGTCAAGCGTTCTCGCGATCGCTCCTGTCAAAAATTCCCGCAGTCGAGTGCGCTCCGATGTTTCATGCCGCTTCTCAAAAGTAGTGCTTCAGTGGAATATTTCAAAGAAGTTTTCAGAGTTTTTTTTCAACATTATTATTTACTTTAATTATCTCTATTGCAGGAAGTCGGGATGGTTCGTGCAATTTTATTGGTTGTCCTGGAGAGTGTTTCTGCAAAATAAAAGAACAGCTTTCGACAATTGGATCGCATGGTTATCTTGTTCTGTAATAAATAGCCAAATTACGTAAACCACAAACTTAAAACCACAAATTCAAGATATTGAAACGGTTGTAATCTTGCAGCTTTCTATTATCTTTATTAGTATCTATTTTACTGGCACCGACACGTCGACACAGGACGGAATACAAGGCGCTCGAGGCGCTTTGTACATGATGATCTCTGAAATTGTCTTCACGATCGTTTATTCTGTTCTTTACGAATTGCCTGGCGAACTTGTACTTTATCTTCGCGAAAATACCGTGTACGCACCTGGACCTTATTACCTCGCAGTAGTTCTCGGCTTGGTATGCGATTTATAATAGATCACATGTAAAAAAAAAACAGTTAACTAAAAACAGATCGTATACAAGAAACAATTTTTGACAAAATTATTACCAAATAAAAAACCGTCTTAGATACCCAAAACAACAGTTAAAGCCCTTTTATTCACGATCGTGATGTATTTCATACTGCATTCGGAATTTCAACTGCTCGATGTTCTCTTATATTGTCTTTGTACGACAACAGCGGCAGTTTGCGGAACGGCGTATGGTCTAATAATGTCCAGCTGGATCGTCGACATTGAAATTCTGACCACCGTAATGATGCCGCTCGATCTGCTGTTTCTTCTGATGGCGGGCATGTTTTTCAATCTTTGGTACACATATCTTATTATTAACGATTAATTTATCTATCAAGGAAAGAGAAAACGGAAAACACGCTCGTGTATATAAATAACTAAGACTGTAAATAAGGTCGTAATCGAGCGATAAGTTGATATATTATAATTATAATTACATAAAAACCATATTAAATGTGCGAAACGTTTCGTTCTCACAACGGAGACTTCTTCAG
>QVNV01000598.1:0-36713 GCA_014825455.1 Pseudomyrmex pallidus | reverse complement strand
ATAAAAAGGTCAATAAATTAAAAGTCCTGTAATAAAAGTAACAACAGGTAAGAATTAAAATACACGATTATCACTGAGCACTCACGAACTTACTTGTCAAGCGAAACAGTCGAAATGTTGTACAGAGGACAAGAAGCAGCGTTTATATATACAGTTTTCCCGTACGTAGTAGAGGGGATAAAACAGTCAAAACACAAAGTCATACTTGTTTAATTCTATCCAAGAGATGAAAATAGGAATTATCCAGCATGTCAACGTCATTAATCAGATTTAATCCGTAGGACTGTTCTTTAATATGTATGACTTCAGAAATCAATCGTTTATAGAAATTTGTTTCACGATCCAGGATCTTAACATTTTGAATTTCTTTTTATATCATTAAAATGCTCTTTTAGTCTTGTACAAAGCTGCCTCTTGGTCTGGCCAACATACGAAGCATTGCAGTCGCATTTGCTCGTAAACGACCTCTTATTTCTTTCTATGCTATTTTTTTCTCTTTTAGATAATTAATTTTATTCGGAAACTTGTGTCAATCAAATTTTTATGTGTCCGTAGCAATGCAGTGTATAGATAATAGAAAAAATATGTATGTGTAGTAATATAAATTTAAGAAATCTCTTGAGAAAACAGAAAGACACCGACAAGGTGATCAGGTGCAGTGACTATCGCTTTATACCAGGAAAGTAGAGGCGAGATATAGCAGTTTGCTTTAGAAACTACGATCGATTCGGCATTAATTCCGGAATATTCATCTAAAAGTCAAAGTATATACGGGAATATACTCAAAAGTTATATTGTACATGCGAATATTTGTTCTCGGAAGTTTTGGCATTGCATAAGTTTGAGCGATACGAATCGCGACGACGGCAGAATCCTCTTTTGTTGACAGCGACAGCTTGATCGATGAAAAAATAGGCCATGAAAATTGCATTTAGATTGTAAGAAGACGTGGGGCAGTCACTCTTTGTCGTTCTTAGAAGACGTTACACGTCTATTAAATTTCGTGTCAAGATGTATGTTGAAGACTCTTTTATTTAAAACTGATTCGCGTTTGTAACAGACATACTTTCGATAAAGAAAAATGAATAAAATATATTCTTTTCTTCTTCCTGAAGAAGTATTTTTGAGACATATTTTCTCGATGTTAGAAAGTAAAATAAGAGGAAGCACGGTCGACTTCTTGCATTACACTCGACAAGTATTCTCTCTGAGTCAAGAATCTCTCTCGTGTACGCGATTACGCTGTTATTCATGCGAAGAAAGGCGCTATGTACAGAGACGCGGAGCTACACTCGCGAGGAAAATTAAAGACGCGTATATACTGTGTGTTGCAAGTACATTGATTTTAATTGGGGTTAATCTTTCGACGTACACGAATCAATTGTTGCATTCCAACACACACGGAGCGGAATGCAAGAGCGTCGGTTTTATTAATACCGTACTGCGTAATAGAGAGAGATTGATTTTTTCATGTATGAATAATAAACAATAACAAATATTTGCTGGAGTTCGAATAAATAAAATTCACTCGCGACGTTTTATTATTGAAAATAATTAACAATTTATTTTTGCAGCAAAATTTATACGGCAAAATAAATTCAATAATATTTTATTGCGCGTTCTCTTTCGCATCATAAATGTTTTGTATAATTTAATGATATTAAAACAACGTAAGTAACGTTGCCGTGTTGTAATCGTGACAGTTTTTATTGATATATTGCCGTAGGAGCTCCTTTTTAGACAATTCGAGCAAGCTTGCGAGGAGAGCGGCGCATGCAAAATGCTCTCGCAACAGAGGAGCGACAGTGTCGCGAAAACGCGATGCATCCGAGAATGCGTCTCGCCATCCTGCTACAAGGAGATCTATTTATTCGATCAGGTACATATATGGAATATCAATTCCGTTAATTGCGTTCGGCTTACTATGTCACTATGTGCTGTACGTACATACATATATATATATGTAGCACGCAATGTCCGATATATATTATTTCGTTTATGCGGCCGATATGATAACCGGACGATAAACACGTTTCAGTTGGAGGAGGGTGAAATTGACGTGAGATTGAATTCCTTCAAAGGCTGCTTCATGCAGCGAAATGGTCGACCACGGAAATAAAAAGAAAAACAAAGAAGAGGAAAGATACGGGGAACCACAAATTGAAAAAAAAAAAAAAATAGTAATGATCAATTTGGTGTACCGTTTAATTCTTTCGGGATGGCAAAGGAACACAAAAGGTTTTTGCTCAGATTTTGTCACTCTGAAAGAATTAGATTGATCTTGTAAGTGCTGCGCGATATGTACAATCGAACTCTTTGCAAGAAAGAGAGAAAAAGCACAAACTTATGTAGATAAAAACATACATTACGCACAAAACTAGTTTACGATACATATCGTGCAGCATGAGAAGTGTACTACTTGGATTTGTATCTAAATATAATCTTTTTCTACTTTTTGTACTCACATTCTTATCTACAACGTTGCCTCGTATTTAACGTTAATAATACTGCACAAATATGATAAATAAATCAACTGTATGTAAACAGTTGGCTATATGCACTAGTATATAGTAATTTTAGTCGTCTCTTTTTTCTCGCTTTAATGTGTAATTTTATTAAAATATTTTTCCAGTAATATATAATATTTAATCTATATCAAACGTGTTACTTCAATAACGTATTTTCAATACGTAGGAAATGATAAAATAGGAGATATTTTGAAGATGTACGCGTGTTTCGTATTATATAATGTTATTTTCACACAAACTATGAAACTTGTACTATTACGATTATTGAATTCTTATAGGTAGTCAAAATTACGATTTAACAAAAACTTATCACTTATTAATTATATCGTAATTATCGATCTAAAAAAAAATTTACTATCTCATAGAAAATCTTTTTAACTTCTTCCTGATATACTACGTAAACTACTTCTACTGTGATATAAAGTGATATAATCTATATAATATTGTTATTGATCACTCAAATTGTGACAGCTAAAATAAAATATACAAATATTAAATAATCCAATAAAAAGTGTTATGGTTTTATCTGATTACTTTTTGAAACAACTCACCGCACGTTGTAGAGCTAAGCAAGCGTCATTCAGTTCTTTGTTCTGAAGAATTGTACAATATTGTTTAAGATAATCTAGACTTTCATCGAAAGGTGTCTTAAACAACGATCTCGAATTCCACGGTACGTCATTACAATTTTTTTTGCGATAATCAAGCCACACAGTGACAAATTCGGCTGAGTGAGACGATACGTTCGACGAATTTACGACGTGAAAAATAAACTCGTAATTACTCATTGTGGTACACAAATGAGATATCAGCGTGGTTGCTTTAGTGTTACAAAAATGTAACAGAGCTATCAAACATTTATACGTCTCGTCTTTTTGCATCGGATCTTTCTAAAACAAATAATCTTTTTTAAATCTGCGTTTTTTTGCGATATCAGTTTATAAAATATGTTCTATGTAAAGAAATTATTTATGTGTTTTTGTTCCTATATTTAAACGTAACTAACTTGGATATAAATGTTATCCATCAGAACTTCGTACAAATTAATAAGCCAGTCCATGGCACTTGCATCGGTCGCAATGTTTTGAAAAACGATGGCAGATCCGTCAACATTTTGTGTTAAAAGTTCGCATATAAATTGTATTTCGATCGTTGTAGAGAATAATGATTTCGTCGCGTGTGTCACTAGTTCGACCAAGTTTTTTATTTCAATTTTTAATGGATATCTGCACTGAAAAGTCAATTTTTATCGTGAAATATGTAAAGAGTCCGTTTTAATTTGAATAAACTCGAGAATACATTATCATGTATACTTTTATCGATAAGAGCTGTTGACAATGAATAATATATCCAAGCAGTGCTAAACTGCTCTTAGATAACTCAGATCTTTCTTTTGAACATCCATAAACATACAATTCTTTCAATAAACGTTTCTGTATGTATTTTGGAAGTACTGTAATTAACATTCAATCAAATTTATATATAATATTGATTTTAAACACAAGTTCCCTTGGTAAAATATATAAATTCAGCGAAAACAATTATTTATTTTTGCGAGTAAATGTATATTTTGTTTTACCTTTATTTGATTTATTTGCCATAGCGGTAACTAGCACAATATGGGCTTGCGTCACAACCAAAGTTACGAAATTCAAGTCGGTATTCTGTTGCAATATTATATAAACAATTTTATCGGCGATACGCGTTATCAAAAATTTTGGCATCGTGGGCGGTTTGACGATATTAGCTAATTCCAGGGCTGCTTTAATATGCGCGACTGCAACTATGAATAGTAAACTCGCGATACATCAAGAGTAATTATCTGTATATTAGTTTTTCAAGTGCAAATATATTTAAGACAAGTAAAAATATTTCCTAATTAGTGGTGATTTTTAATTGTATATAGTGTTTCATTTGAAAAAAAAAAAAATTATCTTTTAGAGTTTACATATCGACGATACCAGTTTCTGTTTCGTATGACGAAAGAATATTTGGTAGCATGTGCCACACAATTTCTGCAATTTGGCCAACGTATTCATTGTCTTTATTGAGTTGAATTACTTGACGAAGTCCCTTCGCAGCTAAGCTGACAATCCGTTCGGGATGACTGAGTTGTATAACGATCTATTTCGCGAGTTAAATTAAACTCGGTTTTATCTTTCAAATTACAACTTAAATTTTTAATCGCTAATAATTGCAAATTATTAAGTATTCTCACCAATAAATGCGTAACCACTTTATCGCAATCAAGTGACAATAACGGTTTTATGTCGCCATCGGACTCTATCAACCATAAATTTAAAATTTGTTTCATCAAATCCTGTGTAACATTCGAACATTTGAGACAGTAACGTACGAGATCAATGTGATGAGTGTAAATGTTGCTGAGCTCTGAATATTGCAGAATGTGTATTAATCGAGTAACCGCGTCCTCGTAATGATGCACTAAATTAGGATGCGGATGAGACAGAGACGTCACCTGTGAAAGCGTACGTAATGAGTACACGTTTAAATGTCCGTAAAGCAGATAATCCACTCACCGCAAATAAAAACCACAATGGTTTCAAGATACTCGGATTCAAGATCGACGGCGTAATTTGTGATAGCAACATAATTCTAGTGATTAACGATTCCAGAGGTAAAAAATTCCTTTGATAACGTAGAAAAAAATATTTACAATAAATAATAATAAATAATATAGAGAAAACTGTACGCGTTAAGTTACATACTCCGACGTGCCGTGATAATGATAGTACATCAAAATCATAAGAGCCATTCCAGCTTTCCCATCACGTGCGATAGTTTCGTTCCACTTCATCGAATCTTTCGGTAATTGAAGAAGACCGTGATGCAACATATTTGCAAATGTATTTGCGTCCGTAGAAAATGCTGATCTACCGAGAACACTTAGAATCCGTGATAGCAACAAGCAAACACTTCTTCGTAAATTTTCCCTATAAGATATTTCTTCGCGATAACACGTGTTTGTGTATGTCTAAGGTACGTAGTTTAAAAATATTATTTGTGTAAAATTATTATTTCTTTTATGTTTAAATTTTCTCCACGTTAAACAATGTTAAAAATCGTGCTAAAAGTTCCTAAATTCAAAATTTCGTGCTAATATCTAAGAAGATGTTTTTGAAAGTATTGATCGCCTGAAAGCGAACAAATTAAAAACTTCTTCAACAATCGCTCGTATAAGTGAAATACAAAGCCGAGTAGATCTATAATACTATTATTATAAGATTCAATGTCGACTGAATGACGTAACTCACGGAAGCTGTACAGTTAAATGCAAAAAGTGCTTGAGATAACCATTGACAGTCAAGTGGTTCGACAAGTCGTCGCGATTATAGTTTTCCTGCCGATATAGCTCGTTCAAACAGAAAACAAAGTTTTTGTAAAATTCTATTTTTGAATTTATGCGAGATAAGTCCGCGTCCTGCCAAAAAACGTGTATTAAATTTATTGTATAATATATTCTCCATTTAATTTCCCAATTATATTGTTAATAAATACTTTAACATAGGGTATAATTGTATTCATCATCGTATCGTAAACGCAAATGGACAGATCGGTGCATTTCATATCGAGATTGATATTCTTCTGATTTTCCTGCTCGAGATCGATTGTACAAAGCCTGTCGAATAAAAATGTTTACAATAACATGACAACGAGATATTGTGAAATTTATTATTGATGAGAAATTTATACTTTGATTGATATATATTTACCGAGAACTGCCAGCACAAGTGCCGCATAATAAAGTACAAGCAAGTAAAATTTTATCATCGTCATCGCTGCATTTGACAATTTCTGCCATCGATTTTAATGCATCGTGGCAAACGTCGATGCACATTTCGATATCGACGTTGTTATCGTCATTTGATAACTGTTGCGTGATGATGTTGACAATTTTGACGACGGTCAATTTTAGCTTGCACTTTTGTAAATTTTTTATATCGAGATCTTTGCAAAAGAGTATAATCTGTTGCGGCACGCAGACAGCATCGAGATTTGTGACATATTTTTCTGATCTAAAAGTGCAATTTAATATTTATATATTTTTACAATACTATTATGTTAAAGTTACGTTGTGCTTCTATTGCAAATGACAACTACCTAATAAGTATGTTGCAAATGCTTAGTACAAGATCTTCAAATTCCGCTGAGCTTTTGAATCTAAATGATTTATTCTTAAAGTAACTGAGTCTTATCATTGATTCTGTGACATAAAGTATAGAATCGTGATTTTCATAAAATTCTTTATGGACGCTTATAAGATCAAAACATTCAAGAACGACTCTGAAAAATAGCAAACATCGTGCGCAAAATGACATTCAGCAAATATGAACGAATATACTTTATGTTCTTGATGCTTATTATTAAAAAAATAAAACAAAAGATCATGTACTTTACGAAGTCTTTATCCGCTGCTTGCATGACATCGCATAATGTAGATATCATATCCGATTTGATGAGTTTTCTGACAACAGCACTTCTTTCAGATTCGTACGTTTCTTTCAAGCACTTTGATATTTGTTGCACGACCCATATCTTTTTGTTTTTATCACGACAAACAAGATTTAAATGAAAGTATGTTACAAAACCGCGACATAAATACGTACAACAGAAACGTTAACAACGTAAGCGCAAATATATGAATAAGTAAAAATATCGCTTACTTGTAAACTCTCTGTTCCCGACATTAACTTGTTTTTCATGTGCAGCAGAAAACTTTCGTCGCTCGCAGAGACCTCGAACAACGGCTCCATCATATCTATAATAAATTAAAGAAAAAATATTTTACAAACACTGGTTACTCGCGAGTATTTTTGCACAATTTGTTACAAAGTAGTAACGCACTATCGGAAGCGTGAATATTTCCAATTTGAATGTATCGTGAATGTGCGATTGTGCAAAGTGACGCGTCAATCTTTCTCTTGTTTAAACAAAAAATACTTTCGAACATACTCCCGAAATGTCACAAACATGTAATTGTAATTTTCTGTTAGTGATTATTTAGCCAATAAAATAGAAACTCACGGTTTTTTTATTATATAAGTGAACGCGCATAATCATATATCGAGAAGATGAAGCCGCGTCGACAAAAATCGCTTTTCCTATTTAAAGACGTTATTGAAAGCAATTTTATGCGCTAATTAATATTAGATACCTGATTTAATTCCTGTAGCACTTACTCGCACACGATGTTCTCTTTGAAGCAAAAAATATGAGAAAAAAATTGAAACGATCGTACTACGATCCGACTTACGCGAAACGCGGCGCGGGAAGAGAAAGTGCCGACATCTGTACTACGCGAGTCAAACAACAAGCGAATGCACCACGCTAGTCATGTTAGTGTTTACGCGGATTTTTTATACATATTCCGTGCGTAAAAGCGACAATCCGCGAATTGGTTCCGGCTGACATAGCGGAAGCGACCATCCTTTGGAAAAAGAACGCGCAATTACCCTGCGTTGTCGCAAAACCGGCAAAATTGTAACAAGTTGCATGGTCCTTCAATACCGCGCAAATTGGTATACAAATTCTGTTCTATTCCGTCTCTTGTTTGGTTTGGTGCAAAAATGGTTCAGTCATTAGGTTTGTTCTTTTTCCATATTTGAGGACTGAACTTTGTGAAAAGTGCACACTAAAGCGTTCTTTTTAGGGCCATTCCACAATGAGGCTGGATCCTTATGCAGACACCGGCGGATGCACCACGCTAGTCATGTTTACGCGGATTCTTTATATCTCCAGTCTTCGATGTATAACCACGGACTGCTAATCGATATTTCATGCAGTAATAAAGTAATTTCTTTAACAAACTTAATTTAATGTAATGTAACTTAATTTAATCGTAATTCAACGTAATTCTTTTAATTCCTCAGGTTCTTGAAGCAGATTAGAAAAAATAAAGAGGCAGAGAGATACACTGGCAGTAAAGATATAGTCAAAGTCACCAGTAATACAGGTATTTCAATACCATTCTCGAAATATATAAAACTTCTCAATAATTTTACAAGTAGACTTGTAATTACAAACGAGTTCCACACAAATCAGTTAATGTTGTTTAACAAGTTTCCTCATGGTTACTGTATTTTATTTCAAACGTGTTATAAATTATCATACAAATAGCACAATTATATTATATTATATATAAATGTAAAACAATCCTGAGTAATTATTCTACATAAGAGGCAATCAGTAAAGTGTTTTTTAATATCCTCTATGGTTTTAACTATATTGAACGAATCAGAGTGAAACGAATCGCAATAATATATATATATATATATATATATATATATATATATAATATGATATATAGAATACAATAATATATATAAACAATCTATACAATAAGAAAGGGAAGGATAAAACGGAGGATTAATTAATTATTTATTTTTATATATATACTTCTCTTACGTCTTAATAAAACGTCATAAACTATACAATATTAACATCAAATGATCGCAATCGAAAAAACATTTACATAATGAGAAAATGCGGTAATACACAGTGCAATACGATAACGTGTCATATTGTGTGCAAAATCTATACATAACAAGAGCGAGAAACAAGCGTAAAAACGATTTCTTTGTGTTCTCGAATATAACAAATTAACACAAATTAAAAATCTATTTTCTTTACACATATTCTGTTCTGAGACTCGTCTGAAAAATATCTTCTCTCCAATATTATCGGAATTACGTGACCTAAAAAAACAGACAACATACTCAAGTTTAATCAACAGTGTGAAAATCGAACTTTTTTCCGTTAAGTCTCAGCATAGTCAACAAATACAGATTTGATAACGCTAAACATTTAGGTAGATATATTCACATTTAAACATTAATACATGATTTACATCGATACGATCAAGTATTACATATATATATATATATATATATATGTTTCGTTTAAAGTTTTTTGTAAAACTTGCGAGAATTTAATTCATTTTTTTGGCCTTTCTTACTTTTTCGTCAAAAAGCGTGAATTCTACGTTTGTTTATATTACGACAGGATATCACGAGTCTTCTTGACACTCCTATTTTGTTTTTAGCACCACAAAGAAATAAATATCGTAAAGAGTTTTGTTATAAATAATGCCCCCAAAATATGCATTTCAAAATGGATATTCGCGGAAGGATATTCGTAGCAAAGATCTAGTCCTGCAAATCTACGGTAAAAATTTCTCTTATCAAAGTTTTTTTAAATGCCATATATCAAACATCTGCCCGTAAATGGCATGGCATAGGTAAATATGCTTAGCAAAATTTCTCGAGAAAAGGTATGTAAAAAAACGATCTATCACGATTGATAAGATCCACGATGAATTCTCTCGATGTTACGCGTATTCGTGAAGAAAACAGAGGAAGGATTGCGCAAACCGACCTCTAGCAACTCATTTCGGCTATTGAATCATGTTTACTTAATAAACATGTTCAATATTCACGATGAGCGCAATCAAGACAAGTCAACTTTGGTCCGCCAAAAATCATCCAAGCCTCACATGATTCTCGTATGGCAGTGTTGAGCTGCGACTCGCTCACTTACGAGTCGCAAATACGATATTGTTTGATCGGTTAATCGCAAAGCGTTTTAAAAATATTCATTTGGTCCATGGATGGCGCAATATCGAAACGCTTTCAGTCTTACAACTTCAGAGTGGAATAGCGCATATCAGAATTATATATGTAGTGTCTTCTTTTTATAATAATATTGACATATTATTGTCTGGATTCTGTAAATGTTCTCTTCTTTCAACTTGTGTCAATAATGGTTACGAACTATTTCTGTATGCGCATATACCCGATTTTGTATAAATCATCAAGCAAGATACAAAAAAGAAGGAAGAACAAGATTTTAGAGTTCGAAGCGCTTCTTTCTTTCAGCGACCATACCCACGACGGGTAAAGGGGGATGAAGTGGATGATGATAACTCGGTGTGGGTGTCGGAGGCAGGCTGCGACAACTTCTGCTGGACCATCTCACTGTTGGAGACCTCATCAACTCTGTAACATGTAAAAATGCGATACGGACATATTATATATAGGATTTCAAGAGCAATCTGATACTCGGTTAAACTGTCAAGCATCGACAAGAATCGTAAACATAAAACTTTACGTAAAAAAGCACAGAGAAGACATCAAAACTAATGTGAAAGCGGGTAACGTGAACAAAATGATAACGCTTTGGTAACAAAAGCAGTGAAAAGAGGCGGCAAACGGACCTGCAACGGAGAGAGCTGAGGGTTCCGGGGTGAGGCGGGATGTGTGACGAGCGTCGGCACAGAGGGCGTATGTCTCCTGGAACTGTTGCTTTTCATTCTGTTTGCTCTCCTGCCACCGTTGGGCGCCGCCGACTCGCATCTCTGTTGTTGTGCCACCTTACATTTCAAATAATTGCCGAAATATTGTTACGCACATATTCGTCGCATATCCGTAAGCGCAGTTTTTTAGAAACAACATTTGTAGCGTGTTGTGTTGAAAATATAATAAAAAATATTGAAAATTTTAAGTATAAATTGCTACAAAATGCGTCTATCACACAATACTTTGATGTCTAACAGTTTTGATTATCGCAAAAAGACTTATCTCCGTTAGATTTACTTTAAATTGTTAGATGTTCGTGTACATTTTTCTCAAATATATAATTATGCACTTACTAACTAGCATTAATGTCTTCACATTTATTAGAACTAGGATTGTTCAATATTTTCCACATTAGATGCTGTAGAATGTGTTTTATATGTTATATTAAAATACTTTTTATTATTTAAGATAATGCATATATAGTCACGTTGCACGAAGTTCTGTACGCATCTGATTAGAAATATTGTGAGTGTTTATAGATCTAATAAATATAAAGATGTTAATGTTGATTAAAAATCTGTATATATAAATATATACATGCTTTAATTGAATATTTGAAAATAAAAAAAAGTACATTTTCTTTTTAATTTCTCTTCAAAATATATATATAATATACATATATATATGTACATATACATGTATACATATATATATATATATATATATATGTATATATATTCGAATATCTTACGTTAAGATCTAAATTAAGATAGAGTTAATTTAGTCTCTTAGATCTATTACAATCTAACGTTGAAATAATTGTTACAACTACATATTAGTGTATATTGTAATATTTGGAATTGGAGATGCACCAGTGACTAGATTTATCTTGGAAGAGTGAGATGTACGTTTTATCTGAATAAAATTATTAAACTTCTTTGTACAAACTGCAGATATGCAAATATTTTCACGTAAGAATTTTCACTTCAGCAAGCACAGTCTTACATCACTTGCGCATCTTTATCATGTTACACGACAGCTAGTTAATGTCTTTAGAAATAGCATATGAATGGCGTTACACCCACGATGAGACATAGTTCGCATATTGCACGTCGTAAACTTGCTCATAATTAAAGTTAGCGAATAACCAGCGTTAGACAAGCACTGCGCAATGATCGTATGTAATTTTTTTCGTACATAATTATTAGATAGGTAACATATAGGCACAATCTTTTTTGATGTTAGTTATTAGTATGATAAGACAAATAACGAATTAAGATTGATATTATATATAAAAAATTTTATCAATCTTTTGCATAAAAATTAATGAGACTAACAATCTCTTAGTTTAGACTTTCAGAGTTTTAAGATTCTTCATTAATTGAGACTAACAATATTATCTTTAATTAAAAAAAAAAACATTTAAATAATGTTTTATACATGTTTGAGACAAGGCTAAGCTCTTTAAGATAACAATCTCATCGCATTTCTATAAGTATTGCACAGTATTCCCGTATTTACGTACTGCAAAACAGATTAATTCGTATAATCTTTATATATTCAATAATTTTTTGGAAATTATTGAACATATAGTGTTAATATATATGTATTATATAATTTCATAGAAAAGCGCTGTTAATTTTCATCAAGCACTCAACGTATGTATGTTAGATTCTGTTTTCGCAAGGCAGTAAAATGCAAAAGATTTCTTTTCATTTTCACACGATTCTGCAAACGCGCATAAACGCAGTAATATTTTACAAAAGCACCACGAACTCTTTCCCAATGTTGTCAATACATTCCACCACCGCAAATTCCCCTCTCATTCCTCTCATAGCATTCATCAGTCTTCTGTACCTTGATACTGATGAGGCAGGCCGCTCCTCGGTCTTAAGCTGTCCCATAACGGCGAACCCAGGCTGCCATTACGCTCCTGACCCTTTTGTTCTAAGCTTGCCGGCAATTCTTTTCCCTCAACGTGAGAGCTGGTAACGCCGGCGCTACTCGCCGGCCTAGTCAGACTATTCGAATACGGCAACGAAACAGATTTTACACGCTCGAGGTTGTACGAAAATGCGCTGTGAGGCCGATCAGCCGACTTTTGAAACGTGCCGGAATGCGTCCCTTTCGGGTTCCGTTCGCACGTTAATTTCTGCTCACCGCTACTTTGGCTACCTCTGAGACGTTGCGGCGCGTAGGCGGGCGAGTAGTCTAGCGACGAGGTTTTCGACGGCACACCGGACGATTCACGAGGAGTGTCCCCATGCTGTTAGTGAAATATCGAAAATATGCGTCAATGCGAAGTGATGAGCGAGAGCGAGGAATGGTTAAAACGCTAATCAATTGCTGTTCATTAACTTACACTCGTGTCTATCGTGAGGATTTACTACAACCGAGTATGTTCATCGTATGATCTTATATTACATACAAATATATACGTAAGTTTAAACAAATAAACACGATGAGAGGATTGTTAATGAAAAGCGCAGGATTTTTACTGCATTAAAAATACTGATACGATCAGGATTTCGTAAAAGCGCGATAAGCTCGCTAAATAAAACACCATAATCTGTAACTCCGGTTAAATTAATCAATTTAGTAATATACATGTTAAACACATCTACATCTATTTGTAAATAAAAGTCTTCCGACCGTATGTCCGTACCTTGAATTGTTGCTGCAGTCGATGTATCTCTTCTCTCGGTTCAGGAAGATCGTTGTCCCTTCCCCGCAAAATTTGTATAGTATCGTTGATACTACTGTCGTTTGTTTCTATCACTAAATGAGCTCTCAATTGCTTGTTTCTCGCGTCCAATTGCATAATGTGCTGTTGCGCCTGAGCGAGTTGTTTGGATAAGTTGCCCACTTTTTCTTCTAACGCGGCAGATTCCACGCACTTTGATGAATATTTCGCGGACAAAGAAAGAATCTCTTGCTTTATCTCTTCCATTTCTTCCCTGTAAAAAAAAAAAATAAATAAACGTACAATTAATTTTTATGTAAATTGATTTGATTAGATTAGTCAAACTAAAATTTTGATATGTACTCGTGTTCCTTGTGTAGTACTCCGATGTCCTCGCGCGCTTGCATTTGCTTGATAAATTCCTGCTTGAATTTAGCAATTTCCTTTTGTACTTCGTGTTCGTGCGCTTTTCTCATGGCATCCAACGCAGCCAGAGTCGCCTGCGTTTCTTCTGAAAGCGCTTGCTCCTTTTCCACTCGTAAATTTTCTAGTTCTTGCCGATGTTTCTCTTCCATTTCGGCGATGATGCGTCTGTGCGAGTTTTCCATAGCCAATAAACCCTTTTCGCATAAAGCACGTAGCTGCTTGATCTCTTCTTTATACCGCTTTCGTGTTTCGGCGTCGGTATCCAATTCGGCGCTCATCGATCGCTGATAGGCGGCTCTCAATTCGTTTACGTGAGCCGAATGCTCAGAATCCATTGTATTAAGGCGATACTCGAGTTTCCTGGCTCTCTCGCGCAAGCTCGCTGCTTCCTGCTCGTACTGCGTCGTCAAAGATTGACGCTGACTGTCCAATTCGCCTTTGATGTCCATCAAATCTTTCTCCTGATTGCGCTTAAGCGTTTCCAATTCCTGATTATGCTCGGTAGTTATCTTCTGAATGGTTTCTTGCAATTGAGTGCATGTCTGACATGACATTTTGCTCATGTGATCTTTCAGTTTCCTTATTTGTTCTCTCAAATGTAAGCATTTTTCGCACACACTTGACCAATCTGTAATGCTGCTCGACTTGGACCAAATGAGATTGTCAATATTTAAACCCGTTTTCTCTTTCATAGACTTGCCGAGTTCAGCTAAATCTTCTTCCAAGTGAAACAACGACTGACTGACGTTCTTAAGTTGTTCTTTTGATTCTCGTTTTCCGGATATTATGTCTTCACATTCCTTTGTTAATCGTTGATAAAGGTAACTATACTCCGCGTCGAGAATCGGATTTCTTTGGAAGTCGCATCCTTCGTCGTTCGTCAAACAGGAAAGGATTTCCTCATTTCGGATAAGACTAGATACGAAAGTCTCGCCAGAGTATGTTGTACCCGATTGACGTGAGGTTTCCTGTAGGAGAGCAATTCTCGAGTCTAATAAAGCTTTGTGCGCAATCACGTCGGCGTATTCTATCAGTAGTTGACGGGATTCGTGGTGTACGTCTATCGTCGTCAATTTGTGTTTTTTCATTGTACGCAAGCATTTCTCGTAAGCTTCCGACAATTCATCTATGCAAACTTCCATCTCTTGACGCAAACGTGTTTGCGTTGCGTCTATCCACGATTCCAATCTGACATTATCCGCACTGTCAAAGCTGAGACAAGTGTCCATGATTGACGTGACATTTTGCTCATACAACTGACCATAACGCATGATAACGTGTGACACCTCGGCTTGCACGAGTTCTTTGCTCACAGTCTCTTGCGCTAAAGCCCATGCTTCGCGAATACGTCTGTCCTCGAGCAATTTTCTGTTTGAACCGCTGATCTGTTTGCCCGTGAGATCTTCCTGATCGGACAGACTCAATGTCTCGGCGGCTAGAGCTTCCGCGAGCTGCCGTAACTTCGTGTCCTTGTATTTCCGCATAATCTCGTTGATTTCGCACTGCTTCTGCAGCAGGAAGTTTAGGCTCTCATTGCGAGCCGCGTTAACTTCCTTTGACGTTTCCGTCGCCGCAGAAGCGTGTCCTACCAGTACTAACTTATTCGCTAACACCTTAGTGAGATACTGAATATAATTCGAATTTTGGTATGTTTTGGGCTTAGTTCCGTGAATCTTACGCTTTAAGCTTGAGGCAAGCTGACTAGTTTCAACTATTTCACTCAGAACGGCACTTCTGTCCGTCGTGCGATTCAACGCGCACTTTATCTGCCGCAAAATCACGGATTCGAAGGCGATCCTCTCGGCGATGAGTTTCATCTTTTCTCTCTCATCAAGCCGACCTTCCTCCGTCAGTATCTGCCGTCTCTTTGCGAGTTCGCTTAATTTGTCCTTAAGTATAGTTTCTAATCTAGATACCACTACTCCTACTGACTCGATGATTTGAGCGCCAGCTTGGTTCTTTTTACATTCTAAACACGAGTCCAATATCTCGTTCACTTCGCGCAAGCATTTCTCGGCCTTGTCTTCGGCTTGCGTTGAGCCGAGACACTTTTCCAATCGTCGCTTCGACTTTGACACCACTCTTTCCAGTTTCTTCAGCCTTGCCATTATCTCCAATGACACCTCGGATGACCCGCTTACCTCGCTACATTCACTCGAATCCTTTTCCGCATCGCTAATCATGGTCTCTGCAACGTTTGCCACTTTTGTTTCTAAAGTACTTAACCTAATCAACATTTTCATTGGTTCGGAGCTCGTTGCGCTGTCTAATGACTTTCTTCGCAGTCTGTTTCTATCTAAAGTTTTGCTGTCTCTTCTTTTCTCTTTTTTCAAATTAGGACTCGATTCTTTTGAGCTGCTGCCTGCTGAAACGGGGGCACTTATGCTCTTGCCTTTCTCTAAGGCACAGATCTTGTTTTCCAGATCCAACAGTTTGTCCTCTACTTCTTGTGAAATCTGGAAAGATTCTCTCCCTTTAAGAGAAAGTGACCTTCTCTTGTCTCTAGTTTCAGCTTTTGTTAGTTTCTGCTTCATTGTTCTAATTTGCTTTTCACTAGCAGCCAACTTATTGGTCAAGTCTTGAATCCTCGCCGCCATTAATTGAGTTTGAGCTTGATTAGTCTCGCTAATGCTAGCTTCATTCTGTTTATGAGCAAAGATTTCTAATTCCAAAATATCTTGCGTAGCATGAGCTTCTCGTAACTCCTTTCTCATAGCTCGAATCTCCATAACGGCTTTCTCAAAACGGTTTCGTAATTCGTCATACTCTTCCATGATTCTTTCTTTGTCTAATGCAGTCAAATCTAAATCTAACTCGATGTTAGTCAAGTCACTAAGCGAATCGAAGCTTCTTCTGCGTTCCCTCGAAGTGGAAAATCCATTTTTCTCCTCTAATTCTCTTACTCTACCATAAAGCTTATCATTTTCCTCGATACCTTGCGACAATCTGTTATTAAGAGCTGCCATTTCTGCTTGTAGATGCTCAATCGTTCTGTGGCTCGACGTCAATTCGTTCGTAAGCATCTCGCATCTTTCTGTCGTTTCTCTCAGAATAGCCTCTGTCTCCAGCAATTTGCATTCTAAGACTTCCTTGTCCCTGTTATACATTTTCTTCATTTTTTCCAAGTCGTCCAGATCCTTATTCCTCTGCTGTTCTGTCCTCTGTATCGTGTTCAATAGCTCTTCTACTTGTTTCTCTCTGATAGACGCTTCTGCTTTTTGCTGTCTGAGCCTAGACAGCTCCTTCTCCGCGTTTGTGATATCCGTTCGCGCCGCGTTTAGCTGAGACTTCAAGCTTTCGATCTCGTTTTCCTGACGCTCGATAATGACTAGTAGCGTACTCGGATGAGACTGATTCTGATCGAGTTGATCGCGCAGCAGTGACACTTGATTCTCCAGAAGTTCGACGATTAGTGGACTTTCGTTGGCACTAGAGAGACAGCTGTTACTCTGGAGGTGGCCGTTGCTTTGTTCCTCGTCTTCGCCTAGTTCGCAGCAGGCCATCATCAAATCCTCCGATCTGACGCTGTCCAGAGTGCTTCTACGCGAGCTCGGAGGCGAACTTCGGCTTCTCTTATAGACTCTTGATCTCGAACTTGATCTAGATCGAGCCTTCACCCTGGATAGCGCGGTCCTCGTTAACGGTGGCGATGGCGGTAGTTCCGACCATTCGTGATTCGCTGAATCCGACCAGCTAGAACCTTTTAGCGCGATCGGCCAATCGCCATTTCTCACGAGCGGTGGTGACACCGGCATCTCTGACCAATCCCCGGACTCTCTTCGCCCACCCTCAGACGCGGTTCTGTACTCTTCGTCGGACGAGAACAAAACTGATCTGGGTGTGATGGATGTCGAGGGTACAACAGAATCTCTTTCGCGATCTGTGATAGATCTGTAATAAAAAATATACATGCGATATTTTTACAATTTCTTCTTTACGCGTGGAAAATGAGACTGTTAAAATTATACAGGTACTCACGTAGTAGGTGACTGCGGTGTTGTCTCTTGCTGAGCATCCGAACAAACTGTAAGAGAATCCACGTTGCTATCAGGATCTGATAGATTGGCCGCTCTTCTGATAGCTGACATCCAACTAGATCTGATGCCGGCGGTTACCGCGGACAGTACTGTGTTGCCTCGGTCGTCCCAAGCCTATACGTCGTAAGTGAAAGCAATAAGTACGCGGTGCAGTGAGCGACACAAGCGTGACTTTAATACGTCATGCACAGTTGATTGCCTTGCACAACTATTTTCCGGGAAACAGAAAACACTCGCGATATCATAATCATAACACTCACGACGGTCTGGAATCCGTAATTTCTCGCGACTTGAAGCGGCGTGACAGCGGTGACGGTGTTGAGATCTATAACGCCGTCCATGATGCCCTTGTCCTCCGCGCAGGGATCCCTGTAGTACATCAATCCGCAGCCTCTCAGAACAAACCAGTGCTTGTTCCATTCCTAGGCAGAAGAAACGAATCTTTTAATTGACGCGCACGGGACTTGACGCGTTTATCAACAACGCGAGACGCACCTTATTCAATCCCTGCTTCATTAGCCAACCCTTCTTGATGTTCAGTAAATCCTCCGCCGGCAGATCCACTCGCAACTCGGAAGTGGGTGAATATCTGATACCGGTAATATCTAGGCCGCAACCGTCGGGATCGCCTCTGATCTGTACGTTGCAAATACATTATGATCGTAACGTAATTGTTCTAATTTTATTTCTCGGGTTTTTTAGACATGCTATATTTTTATTTTTTTTTCACGTACAAGTTTATCTTGATGAGACGCGTCCACGACATCCCTAGTTGGCTCCGAAGTTCTCGACTTAATTCTCCTCACTCGTGGTTGCGTTAACGAAGCCGCTATATCTCGTAGTTTACCCTCTCTTTCCCGTTCGTGCTCCAAAAGTATCCTCCGACATGCGTCGTCATCTATATATATATATAATATTTTCTTATACATTTCTGTATTCTTAATCACGACATTTTATAATTTTCTCCTAGCAATTAAATTTATCCATCTTTCCATCTCTTCGTTTATTTAATTTATTATTTTCATCAAAACTTCATAAATTTAACGACACATTTTTTTCCGCAAGATATGAATTATAATTGATACGTAGAGTGTCAGTGCAAAGTGAACATAAGGTCATTCTACACGAGAAAAAACCGTTAAGTTGTTTCTTTCTGCGTTCGTTGTTATCAAACATTCGTTTCGGTACGTCGAGAGTTAATTAATTAATTTCTTTCCCGCTTAAGTGCGCCCTTGTCTACTACGCTGACGCTGGCAGGAGCAAACGACCACTCTTGTATTAATTGACTGCCGACTAATTAATAACCGGGATGCTTCAGCGCGATGCCACAACAGATCGCAAGAACGACTTTTTGTTTTTTCTTCTTCTTATTTGCTTTATAAGTCTACCAAAATCAAACACGTCATCGTTTATATTAATGATCATAATCTCCTAAAAAATATTATTTTATTCACAAAATAAATTAAATTAGTATATCAATTATAATCACATTTATCTTTACATCAACGAAAAAAATAAAGATAAATTAAGTTTCAATTAAATTCTGCGATATGAGATCAGCAAAATCCAGTGAATTATATTAAAATACGCATTTCTTCCGAAGTTTTGTGAAAGAACTTTTAGATTTTACTTATGACTCGTAGATTTCCCGTAAATTTAGCATCGGAATTGTTTTTTTTCGTTGAGCGCACGACCAAAGCTGAAGTTATCAATCGGCGATCAATTTTAACGCTTCGATAAGACACACGCATTTCAATAATCCGCGTTTGTTGTAAATCGTTGGCAAGATCGTTCCACAGATTTCGCATGCTCGAGTCCGTATTTTTTCGCGATGCAATTTCTAAAGTACCCCGTTGCTCGTCGACGGCGTCAATCTAAATGAAATCTATGGATCGCGCGGTGCGCCGCAGCGGCCGAGCAGTCGCAGATTTCTTTCGAGATTGCGCGCACGCAATTACGCAACGTGTATAACGTCGGCTGCGGAGAGAAGGTACAATCGAGGCTCTTTAAGAGCAGGCGGGAGGCAACAATATTCTTAGTCTTTCTGAAAAATGTTTGCTACAACTCTTTCACGCGCGGTTCTTCGTACAGAAATCATTGCGCCTTATTACACTATCAATTATATCGAATAGAAATGTGTATACATAGATCTATACAGCATATAAACTGCGTCCGAGTTTTCATTCAAGTATACAAACTAGTTTTATTCACGCGCACATTTATCAAGAACGAGAAAAACTTTCGACGTAAATCGTGACAAGGTGAGACGAACATCCTGACAGTTTTCAATATAAAATCTTCGTATCTATTTTGAGATGAAGAAAAACCATGCCGCGGCAAATACCCCTGCGTAATCGGAATCAGGGAAGATGTCGGACCCCGATTTCATCCGGGTCAAGCTCGTTCGGCGTCAATATGAGAGGAAATTGTGTCTCATTGAATACCGACCTAGTTTCTCGTCGGAGGCTGCACCGCTTGTATCGCCGATAATGCCGCCGGTCCGTTCGCCCTGCTGATTCATCCTGCGTCTGGCCTTGTCCTCGGCGCGTAATTTGTCCCGGGTCGGCGGTGACGCGCTGCTAGCAGGTTGATCCCGATAACTCGTCGATCTCGTGCCGTCATTGGGAACCATCGGCGGTTTCTCTGCCAGCGAAACGACGCTGCTCGTCGTTGTCGTCGTTGTCGTCGTTGTCGACGTTGTCGTCGAGACGGTCGTTGTCGAGGCCGTTGAGTAGAGCGAGCTGCAAATAGCGCCGTTTAACGACGTCGTCGTCACGGTAGTAAGATAGCTTCCGGTGGAACCATTTTCCAAGAGAGCTCCGGTACGCAAAGACGGCAAACTGTTCCTGCTTTCGGCGATGCTGTCCGTATTGCCATTGGTCAGCACAGAGCTGCTGCTGGTGCTTGTAACGACGCTGGTTGTCACTAATGACGGCGTCGACGAGAAGACAGACGAGCACAGATCGGACGTTCCGCCGCCGGCTTCCGGGATCCACGGATTGCTGCGCGGTTCCGATCGGCAGCTATTGAAACGCGGTCGCGGAGGATTCGGCGTGTTACCTAACAAATCAAGTTCAGAAATCATCTTGTGTGAAAATTTGGAGCAAACGGATGGAAATTTATTACACAGAGTACCAAGATTTGCAAATGAAACAAATTTGATCGAATTTATTTCCCAGAAGAAAGATCTTCAATCTTGAAACTAAGAATTACGAGCCGACAGCAGTATGAAAGTATAATAATAGTCGCGCGCATTGTAAAGAAGATATCGCGTCAGTTATCTTCCCGGTATATATACGCGTTCATTCTTGTCACACGCATTCATGTAATATTTACCACGCTGACTGAACTGTTGCACATTACGTCTCTCGTTACATCAAATTGCTCGCGTAAAGACCATATGTGCAATTCCGCTGCTTTACTCAAGAGAGCGAAGATAGCTAAGCGAGACAGTAATTACGCCATCGTTAACTCCGCCAGCATGAAAATATCTACTGCGTACTACTACTACTTCGTGTATTGCCGCAAAATTTGCATAACATGAGCGGTGGCACTTACTTCGGATCGTCGGCGTAACCTGCAGAATCGTCGTCTGTCCGCCGGGAAAGGTTGCATTTCGCTTGTGCCGACCCTGAAAATCAAACACAAACACGTTACGAAAAATCGCTATAGATAATTTTCAAGGAATATTATTAATTCTATCCAGAGTTTCTCTCTACCGTAACGATTTCTCTACGTTAACTGGATAATCGATCGTGACGAGGCACATGCTATCTGAAAATCGCGCGATTACGTTTATCTGCGTCTGTAATCGTGAGAACACTACGATCCACGAACCCGAACGGATGTGTTTCTTGAAAAATATTTAAAGTCAAGAATTTAAAGTCAAGACATAGCCTTAATAAGCGTACAACGCTACAAAAAATATTTTACTTTAACTTTCTTTTATCATCAACATCAGTATTAATGCCTGTATTATTTCTAACGTACGTGACATTGTTTTCGTGCGTCGCCATGCAGCTTCAGTTGAAAGAAAACGTGATTGTACAGACCGAGATGAGAGTTCCCGAGGTGCAAAATAATAGCCTCCTTTGCACAGACAGCGCGGCGATTCGAAGGACGACAATGATGGAGAAGGGGTAATTGCAAAAAAATGTGGAAAATAACGCGGGAGCAGCGTTTCCTCCACGTTCACCACGTTAAATGTCGTGCATCTCGCCTTGGCCTCGTAACGTAATCGTTCGTTTACACCGGCAAAACCAAGCGACAACACAAAGTGTAATATACAGTCGTTTGCCGATCGATCATTGCTTGCGTAACAGATTTTACGTACGTGTGCAGTCGTGTATAATCTCATGCGAACAATACGCGTCTATATATACGAAGGGATCCTAAGCGGATCGCGCGCGAGGACGATTGATCGATTGCGGCGGCTCTTGCGGGCGTAGAAAACACTTCGTTTCATCCTGAAGAGATAATTATCGAGTTGTTGCGAGATTACCTTGGATGTGCACAAATACTGCATAAAAAGAATGCTTTTTTTTTGTTTTTTTGTTTTTGTACGTAGAAAGATGTTGTGTGCGATCTGTCATCCTCTCTGTGTGTTTTATCGTGCGGTATATTATGTCACGATGCAAAAACTTGCGTTTTAAATATAATGAAGTATCAGAAGTTTCGAGTATAAAAAGGTATTTTTGCCTACCGATCGATCATTTCTTGCATAACTCCGGCCGATCTGCCGACGACGTCGTGTTACACAAAGTTCCGATCGAGCAATATGTGTACCATATGACAGCTTTCGAGTCGGTTCGATTCACAACGGCTGATTGATCGGGCACCTCGTGAACGGACACCTTCGCGCAATTTAGTAGACATAATCGAGAGAGGCTAGTAGACAATTACACGACACGGTCCGATTTTCTTTTTGACCGACCGCTCGTGCGTTACGCAACACAAATCTACATGTAAACACAAATACTTACTCCCCGACACGCCGTTGTAAATCTTAAATCACCGACACGCAGAGATACCGTGCAAATATATCTCGCTTCAGCAACAATTGTTTTACGGCCGCAACAATTCGCGACGTGCATGAAATGCCGTCATGAATTTACGATTGCTCTGTGGCATTATTGTAAGTGTGTGTGTATGTGAATGGCCGTCAAGGTTGCCGAGATCATTATCTTTCAATTCTTTATCCGTATTTTTCTTACCAATAAACAGACGTGATTACTAATAAATAAGTTGAAACATTTAATCAGAGGATAAGAAGATTTCTCTTAAATTATTTTATTAAATGCAAAATGAGATTTTTAGACTACACAAGGATAGCAATCTTTCATAAAATTGATAAACTTTAATTAACTGTTTTAAGTATTTCGTTCTTGTAGCAATTAATAGAATTTAGTCCTACTTTGTAAAGTAGCTTTTACCTAGAAGCGATTTCTCACGTCTCAGAACTTGGTTCTCTCTCGACCAAGCATTACCGATCGCATAGCAAGCGAGTGAAACGGTGCACTCTCCATTTGTCACCAAGCGCTTTCCGTCGTCAGCTGAATAATAGTGCTTCTTTTTGCGACGCCCTGGCGCGCGGTGTTAACCGACGGTGAAAAGAGAAAACGGAGGCTCCTTTAGAGATCGCGAAAACGACTGAATGAATCGCAGGAAGGAGCCAATCGACTCGACTGACAACCCCAAAGAGATGCTGCGTCTCGTGACAATTCGCGCACTACTGGCATTATTGTCAACGGTAATGAGCGCCGCGGTATGCGAGACGGTCGGCGCGGCGACGATTATGCGAAGCGACGTCGGCAGTTTCACTGTCGCTTACGCTATTTTTTCAAGGCCTTTTCAAGCACCGACAGCCATGGAATCACGCTCAATAATCGCTTCATCATGCGAAAGCGCTCGCCCGCCCGTTTTATGAACTCGACGCACTTTTATGTCACGTTTTCTGTCCCACATTGCCGCTAATCCCCCCGAGATGTACATACAATGGTCTCCTTTATATAACAGGAGAGACGACAAGTTACTTTTTGTCGTTCACAACATTTAAGAAATATTATTGAGCGTAACAACAGCGTTTCGCCAATTACATTCGTTAAACGAATTAATTTTGACCGTGTTCAACAACATCCGTCGTTTCGCACTGAAATAATCGTGATATATTTTTCTCCCCTAGTTCGTGTGTTACACACCGAGTAGGTTTCTGGTAGCATGTTGAAACCCTATTAGAGCTAATCCCGTCGGCGCGAAAAGACGTCACAAGCGGGAATCATTCTTGCACGCGTAACAAGCATGACGCGAGAGAGAGAGAGAGAGAGAGAGAGAGGATGTACGGTACGTAATAATCATGCGAGAGCACCGGCAATCAGCCAATGCGTTGCGTTTCTACTATTCGCGTGACTTCGTTCTCTCGCGAAATGCTTCTTCAAAGATGTAATACACGGCGGCATCGATACACCCCGCCACTGCGTACGTACATATCCTCCCCGTAATCGACAGAAAATTAAATTCTCTAATGATACACGTAAGATGCCATTCTATATCGCAAGTGTACATTACGCATCTCGAAACGCACGCGCGTTTCCATCGAGTTATTTTCTCCAATCGATATTTCCCTCATAATTTCACGCAGAAATTAGATTGGCGCCTCTCGCCGTAACGGTTTCTCCCGCGATGCATTTCATCAAACACAACGCGAGGAACTCAATCCTCCTCAAAGTGCAATTTCGATCGAACTTGCCTTGTTCCGCGAATACACCTGGAGAACATCCGTCCACCATCTGGTCTCCTCGCGACAAGTTCCTTTGACGAAGGTCACACCCTCCGGCGAGGTCACGGCGAGGCTGTAGGGATGTCCGGTGACGTCCTCGGCCGCGGCTACTTCCAGGACGCGGGTCATATCGATCCTCGCCTGAGGCACCGTTTCGGGCTGCAACAATAAGAAAGAAAAAGAGATCTTAACATGAGACCGGCAAAACCAGAAAGAAAGCGTTCTACTTTGTGCGAAATTGCGGCGAGTTAACGTAATAGGCCGTCAAATTAAATGAATCTCTAATCACGCGCAAGTGCATCGCGTCGTTTATTCGTGCAAAAACCGATTTAATAATACGACGCCGCATCACGCGGACACTGTAAATACGTTCGCGTATGTGCGAAAATACACGCGCGGTCGCAATTACGCGATATTCACCACGTCAGTTCCTTGTTGTGTTAAACCTCGTAAACGAAAAGAAAACAACAATGGTGACAATCATCAACGGCGCGCAGCGTCGCACTTTTATCACACTCGATTCTCGTTTTTTTTTTTTTCTTTTTCTTTTTCAATCGGTGAACGGCCATTTCGCATAAATTGCACGTACATTATGCGCGCATTCGGTCGGTTGGATTGCATCGGACTCGCTTTACCGGAAACGTATTATTTGAGCGCAATAGGCAAGCAACCGGTCGCGGCCGTCTATATTTTCCGTCGGCCGTAAAAGTGGCACTCCGCAGGAATAACGTCTTATTGCTATTCTAGCGAGGTACTTCGCTCCTCGTAAAACGAAAGTGAGTCTCATCGGTGATCGTGCAATTGCCGTCAATTTGAAGGGGGGGGTTAGTACACGGGACACACTCTCCACGAGAGATATAAGACGTGGAGAGATTGGTGCGAGTTGCAAACGCCGATCAAAGCACACCGTTTGCCGATCGCCACGGGCACTTTACTTGCGCAAATGCACCCGGGAATGTCACCGCAACGAAATCGTCGGTGTGCTTTATGTGAACGAGCCTATCGTCCACTTTGCACCCGACGTTTTCGTGCCGAAGGTTGAGTAATATGATACTTGAGAGCGAAACAGGCACAATCAGGACTAATGACTAATTTTTGAGTAATAAGTTGAGGAATATATTATTTAAGAAAAAAAAAGGAAACAGGGAAGATAATTCGCTCCGCGTCTCTGCGAATCTTACTCCCGTCGAAAACTGGTCGGACGACAAAAGTCTTTATTGGAATATCGGCGATACGCGCGTGCGTGTTTAATCCGCGTAAGGAGGTATTTATACATGTATAATTGTCGAAGCTCCTCGTTTAATTGCTCCATCCGGAAAGTGCGACGGGATACCCGGAGGCATTAATTTGCTGACCGCCGATCTCGATATTCTCGTTCCCGGTGCGCGAATCTTTCTCGTCGGCCTCCGTGAAACCAACTTCATCTGGAAAATCAACAGGGGTCTCGTCGTCGTCGTCGTCGGGATCTCGGGGAACGATCCCGGTAACTTTTCATCGGCGGAAAACAGGTCCCACCGGTATATACATATATACGTGTGCGTCTCGCCGGAGCTTGTACCACGAGGAAGATCGATAAAACTGGAAGCCATCAGACCGCGCTGGAAGCCACCGTCGCGTCTGGTGCATCTCGCAGGAGCTAAAAGTTCGTAATTGTTTCGCTGCGCTGTTGGCGAAATCTACTAATGAACATTATGTTTGTCGCGATACACCAATTACACACAAACTAGAGTCTCATTAATCTTTCGTATAAAATTACACAGGAGCGTAAAACCGGAACACACAAAAAAATTTTGTGACAAACACCGGATGTTATTAACTAACCGAGAAAAATTCAAAGACCGTCGCAACTTTCTCAGAAGACGAGTCGCGAGAAGAGCAGGAGCTAGAGAAGTGATTGGAATTAATACCGTGGGGGCTCTTTCCTCGCGGTGATTTCCTCCCCCAATGACGACGTGACGGAATGCGTGAGAGTACGTGAGATGGGGATCTTATATCCCGTGCGTGCATATCAACGACAGAAGCGTTTACGAGTTGCGCATATCGCACAACCGTCGCAACCATCAGAGAGAAAATTCATTCCTCTTCGAATCTCGAAAGACAGGAAATACGGCGAAATATCTCGATAATGCGCGATCAGCGACGCTTTCACAATCTCTCTTTCTCTTTCTCTCTCTTTGTCTCTTTGTTTCTCTTCCGCTCGCTGATACGAGAGGCTGATTTATACGAGCGTGTGCGAGCGATGGTCGATGCACCGCGCGCTGTGAAAGACATCTAAGCTAATAGCTCGGCGAATATCCTCACGTTGATTACGTACCATGATTCGCAATTGAAACTCGCGAACGCCGATAACAAAGCCGCCACAATGTTTTGAATACTGGCCGGTCGAATAATTCCGAGTGAGAAGAAGAGTGGAAACTTTCTATCTCGTTAACGACCGATTTATTGTGCTTCGCAGATCGAGGTCGCTTTGATCTCGTCTTGAACGACTTTGATTAGGTACCAATGGTTTATTTACTTGAGACCGTGCGCGGCCGCAATTGTAGGACTGGAGTCTCTCTCACGCTGTGTGTGAGACGTTAAATGCAGGAAATATAAAGAGAAAAATTGCCGCGCAATAAATTATCCAATGATATAGTGAAAATGTTCATTGATTTTATACGCTCTTAAGTTTTCGCTTCGACGCGTGTTATTACTGCAATATTGTTTTTCATACTTCTTGAGTTATATAGGATATTCATCATTATTTTCCGTGATGTCCGCTTAAGGCGACGTGTCCCGGATCGCATTAACATCTATCCATCAATTTATCGAATCCTGCGCACTGGAGAGGATAAGTGCTCACGGCACTTTCTTGACTTGAAACCTATTTTCTCGAGTATTTTTTGCTTGAAAAATATTTATATACTATCCGCGCGATCGAAGTAATCCCGATCTCTGATTGAAAAGTATCGAGACAGATACTCGAGAATCTATACAAGATCGTATTTCCACGAAAGAAATAAGCCGTTTCTCATCATCTACGATAGACCGCGATCGTTTAGACGCGCGTTATTTTCGTCGAGATAAATCCGATAATTTGTTCCGTGGCGATCATCGGCAGCACCTCGTCGATCATCGTGCACATCTTCTTTGATAGTCGCGACCTTTCGTTCCCGCCCGCACGGAATTGCGCAATTAATAAATTGTGTGATGCAGATGAACAAATCGATTTTTAGAACGTAAATAGCGTCATGTACAGAAGAAGAAAAAAAAAAATGAAAGAGCGCGCGTAATTCTCGCAATGGCGAAACGGAGCGTCGCGGAGCAGCACTCGCAATTAAATTAATGACCTGATGTCTTTATTAATTGACCTCGCCCCGGTTACAAATTGCGGCCATTATCGTGGCTGGTCGACCGACCGACCGACCGCGCAGTGGCTGCTTTCATTACCGGATGGCGCGGAGGCCGCGGAAGGTCGGCGCATTAAACCGCCGCCTCGATTAAAGAACCCCTCTGACTAATTCGACAGCGACGAGTGGCGGAACACGGGAAGGGCGAAAAAAATACGAGGGCTCGAAAGTCACAATAGTTCTTCCTCCCGTCGCGCGGTTATTGTCGCGTCATGACAAGTAGCACTCTCGCAATCCTCGTTCTTCTTCCGGTCCGCGTTTCAAACGTTTACTTTATAAATAAGTAGCGACTTGAGTCAATCGAATATCATGATTGTTCACCGTTAAGCGTCTTATAAAGATATTCGCGTATAGGTTCAAAGATTATTCCTTGTCAATCTTGCTTATCGATCCGTCTCCATCAGAATCCGCGAATCATGATCGAAGGAGGTCGATCATCACACGGAAAGAACTGGCCGATCACCTTTTCCAGGGAGAGGTTCGTACAAAGCGTGGAGCATCGTTAACCTTTGAGATCATCCTCTCTCGAGGTGGAGCGTGGTGGTGCACACGACGCGCGCGCACACATTCGCATCGCGAAATACACACACACGCGCGCGCGCGCTCCACATGTAATGTCGCCTCACGCTCGATACATTCCGCGAGGATAACTTCCCCTTAGGGCTACGAAAGAAGTAACGGGATCGGGGAATCGATCTCGCCGAAGATCGAAGGTCCCTTGAGAGATTCGATTCGATCTCTTGCGGAATGGCGAAGGTCGCCGCGAGGGGAAAGGACCTTATAAATTATCGCGTGGCACGCCGAGGATCGACACAACGATATTGAATCAAACGGATATGATAGCTGAGAGAGAGAGAGAGAGACTTCTCTCGGGCGAGCGTACAACCACAAATCGCCAGAATTATTGCTATAGCTGCGCGATCTCTGAAATTATCCAATAATATATCACGGATGTATATTTCTAATATCCGGTTTTAGTGTGGCTTTTATGTTTTTACACGCGAAAGCGATGTTATATTTCTGCGAGAAACTTCAAGACATTACCGCCTTCTGATTTGCACGTGACCATAAGAGAGTCTTTGACTTGTAGTGCTGCTACATATACGTATAGATGCGCTTAATGCGGCAAAAAGCCGTCGCGTATAAATATAGAAATAGATCTGGATCATAAACAATCGCGCAAGCGTACCACAGTAACAGACATCCGTAATTGCTTTTCTTATAGTCGCTCGTAACGTAACATCCGGTGCCTCTTAGTTCCGATGCCTCATAGAAATCCAAGGAAATTGATTTCATACGTGGTATGAAATCGCGCTTGTTGCGTATCGGCCGGCGCACGCAAGATGGCAAGTATCGCATTTACTTCTCTCTTTATCTTCTTTGATTTATCTCATTATATATTTCATAACACCTCATATTAAGAATTTCTTACAATATTGAAAGAAACGTTTCTCTTCGTGTTTAATTGAGAAAAATTCGACTCTTGAAATATTTAATAAACTTACTTAAATCATGCAACTTTCATTGGACAGAATTTCAATCGCTCTTTAAAACGCGCAACTCCGCGCAGCTTTCTCTCCATCAAGTTAATGCGCCCCGTGTATAATCAATACCTTCCAGTATTACCATAAAATCTTGCATGCGCTTTGCGCACACAGTCGCAGTTTGATGAACCACGCGCAGCTGCGATGTGACTCGACAGCAATAATGATAATACGCGAATAAGAGAGAGATCATCGTTCAGCAATAGATATGACGCACGAGAGTCTCAATCACGTCGCGGATTGGTCATCAGCCGACATCCGGAATTATGTCCCGGAATTATGCGCGCGCGTTGTGGACTTACGATCTCATCGTTACATAACATATCTACACTGCCGCAATAGACAGGATATTGTATCGCAATAATATCGCAGTAATGTCGCTAATCATTCGTCTCGGTATAGAAGGGATTTCCGCTCGATGGCGTTTGCTAACTGTGAAATTCTTATTATCGGAGTGAATTCTTGCGTTACGCATATTTTGGTGTGCAATCGCTTTTGCGATTTTGAATCCATTCTGAAAAGCAAACATTTCCTCCGAAAAACTATTACCACAGCATCCATGTATTAATTGCTGCGCGCGATACAACCTTTCCTATCTTTTCTCCGTATCCTCTCCCGTTATTTCATTATCCGCATATGTAGACTATACTGATAGAACGTAGGAAATGGGTTACGGTGGCCGTAAGATTAATGTGGCACCTGTTCGCAATTATAGGCGCGCGCGGCGAGCGCGCACACAAACGCACGCGAATCGCGGAAGAGGCGCGTGCAGGCGCGCGTAATCGCGAGCGGCGCGCTCGGCATCATCGTCGTAAGATCCGCGAGGGATTCCAATCGTTTCGTTGCGGCTTTAACGAGCGAACGATCTTGAGAGCGCAGCCGATCGAAAGGTCTCTCCTTTCTGTCTTTCCGTGAGCGCCGATCGATAAACGTCGGCTGTTAAAGATTTTCATTGCTCCGCCCGGCGAAAGCTCGAAGAAAGTCTATTTTGAGCGCACATGTGAGCGCATATACAGACATGTGATACGTATTCCGATCGAATTACAGGAATTTTGTCTGCGTGATGTGTTTCTTTTTTTGCTGCATGTGTACTAACGTAATATGAAACACGTTGCGAATTTACGAAACAAAGTTACGAAAGTGTTTTTTTTTTTTTTAACGCAATGTGAAAACACAACATAAATATCTTTGCTCAATACGTACATTGTCCCGCGCTCATCGAGATTCTATCTTTGTCACTTCCATCCGGTTGCGTGTGTGCGTGTGTGTGTGTGTGTGTGTGTGTCGGAGGTCAACGAAACACATCGCGGCCGATTAAAATATTGCGGGCATCACTCTTTATGGAGGGGCACGCACGCGCATACATACGCGCATACGTTATGTGATGGAATGCCAGCGATGTCCAATATGCGATATACCGGATGGTGCGCGATGCGAGGTACAGGGCTCTCGTTGCTCATAAGAGCGCAACATACACACATACATACTGCGGGGCTACATAAATACGTTAACATGTGATAGATATCGCGTGCGGTGCATGTATGTGCGTGTGCGCGATGTCTGTGCGTGCATGCTGCAGTACGTTTCCTGGTTGCTCTCATGGGGCTGGGCGTGTCGCGAGCGACTACGCGGTCATACAACGAGTGGTACATACATACATCGATACACAGGGCGGAGCATTTAATTTTGACATCGGTTATAACTTCTCTACTTAGTCGGGGTGACCAGAGGAATGAGAGAGCGCATCGCAATCTCGGTCGCGAAATTAACTGAGAAGCAAGATGGCGATTAAAACACGAGCTTCAGAATGAAGCTCTGTTTTTTTTTCTTGTTTGAAGATAGAAAACAGAGAATTATGACCGATATCCGCAGTTAAATTTTTTTTCAATCGCGAATTTACGTACTTGTTTCTAATCTCGACGTGCCTTAGAAATGGCTGATAATTATAGCGTAAGCAACTATCTGACCGCGTCGATGTTACGCTAATTGACGTACATACACACAGCGCGCGACACACGCAATCTCGCTGCAAGAGATTTGAAAGAGAGCAAAAGAATCGAATAATTGTAAGCACACGGAGCAGCGTGTGTTTTATTCGCAACACTCGAACGTAATAAAATAAGCAACTAATAAAACAAATACGTTTCGTTTGAGCTCGGCAAAGCCGATGGAAATAATTGCGCGTATTATCAGAGAATACTCGGAATGTGCAATAATGTCGAATTGATTGTGCCGCTGTTAATGTTCGCTGAAAATAATCGACAGACGATTCACGGCGATACATGGAAGCTCTACCACGGTCGAAATGAAAGAGCGAACTGCACGATAACGCGCAATCTCTGACACGCGAGAGAAAAGCGCGCATTTCTCACATAGTTCAGATCGTTTGTATTATATGCCAGCGCGCAGCGATCGTTATCCTCTCGGCGGGGCAATGCTCGGTAATAAGACGTGTTTTAATGACTACTTTAGTCGTGCGATAACGGGGTAACACACGTGAAATACATGTATATGTATAAAAGTCAAAAGCGAATTATACCGAGATGAGAATCGATAGCACACTCGATAACATAAATATGTAACGCAGTTTACTTTAAAAAAAATGCGAAAGTTACACTAAACCGTTTCTAAACATTGATGTAATTGGTTATGTGAAAGTGCTTTCGTTAAGAAAAATTGACCGATGAAGAATCAAACGTATAAAAGATGCGAGCGATCTCTGACACGCGAGCTTAACTCTCTTCTCGCTGTCGGTCGGCCGGAGCGATTTCTATTACGTGCAAGTGCAGCGATCATTATCCCCTCGGTACGGTAATGTTCGGTAATCAGGTGTATTTTAACGAGTAGCGGCCGGATAGAGAGAAGCTTGGCCTTATACATATATGTATGTATACTGGAGTATAACTCGGCGCATCTTAAATCGCATTTCTAAACGACGTTGCGGGATCGTTGTACTTGAGACCAAGATCGCGGCGAGGAAAGAATAGACGAGTTCGAAAAGAAAAACAAATCGAACATTTGCGATAAAAGTATCGTAAAATAAGTGACGTTCATATTAATATATAAATACTTTGAACGCGTTGCATCATTTTCGCTATTTATGATGCGAAGAACGTCGACCTGGCCTTTTTTCCCGACGACGACGGGGATTGACGTAATAATCGATTTGCGCGATTTTTGGGAGTTATCATTCGTCAGAGAGAAAAAGAGAAAGATACGTATATTCATTTGTAATTTATGTCGTTCATATTGTTTAATTAATATCTTACACGTCGAGTTATCATTCCTCCAACCATCCGTTAGCGCGCTTCTTTTGGGCAAACACATGTTGTTTACTCATTCTTTGGGTGAACAACATGTGTCGCGCGGTTCTTCCATACAGTATACCTTGCATAACTGTATATCGGCAAGTCGGCATACACACACAAGCTGGACTCTATTCAATCGTGTTCCGGACAAACGACATCTCATGTTTTATGCGAACGTATGATTGCGCGAAGGTACGTACGTAATAGCATACGGCAGTGCTTTTAAATTTTGAGACGGTATGAAGAATGACGCAAAGTGCGCTATGTAAGAAATTTACGATTCAATCTTCAAAAATTTCGAATAAAATTACTCGCTTCTTGAGTTTTATATTAAAAAAAAAAAAAAATCTTCTTATGTGCCGATTTGTACTGTTACATATCGCAGCGAAAGTCGAAACGATAACGAAATATTCTTTAAAATATTCAGAAATAATAAACCGTTCGCTTTTAAACTAATTAGGCGTATCGCACGTTAAAGAGAGATAATGTATAAAGGCACATTATAGCCGAACAACGGCACGAAGAATAATAGCCGTTACAATATAAATACATAATGCACAATGCGTACGAGACAACTCCATTAGGCTTTTCCCTTTCACGTCAATTTTTCTAATTGCTTTCGTATGCATCACGTCGAATGGAACGATTACGTTGGTACAGCGAAAAGGCGGTATACATTACGAAAGACTCATTAAAACTTGCGATAGATATGTCCCGTTAGTGTGTAATAACGAATAGGTCGAATATGTGAGCACGCGGAATTTACGTGTCCGCGACGCGTACGAATCGTAAATTTCAATATTTGTACCCGCCGCTAACATGATCAATGAATCGACATGATGCAAGCAAGAGGATATTTATCGATGATCGATCGCCAAGCGAACGGTCGAGAATTGCAGCAACCTCAGGATTTTAGGTCGTCGATTGCAAAAGTTTCTCTCAATTCGCGAATTGTTCTTAATCGATCTGTGATTTAAATTCAAGTAATTAACAGACATCAAGCAAATTGCAGCAATTTATTTTATTAGAAAAAACAAAGTTAACTACTGCATGTTCAAACTGTAAGCAACATTTTTTTTTAATTAAAATGTATATAAAAGTCTCAAAGACGCAAGTAAATTGTTAAATTTTTTTTATTGCAAAAACGAGTGTGTGCACAAAAGACACTCAGACGCATTTTCATAAAATTTATAATTACGCCGGTCGTGTTTTGCAAGCATACGCCGTGTGTTTCCACATATTTCATATTATATCTTTTCTGTATATTATATCTCTCCGTCACATCGCTAAGGTATTTATTAATTGATAAATTATACGTTTCGTACGAAGTAGAGACTGAGACGTATCGCTTAATATACTCCATTCAAAGCGAGAGTAATATAGGTACGCGCCATTAAATATCCTCAATTATCGGTATGTCAGCGGATTAATGTTTCACCTTGCGCGCACAAATGATATTTTAATAGGAAACTAAAAGTCTCCCTTATAATACGCCAGGCTTCCGTGGAAGAAGTTAATTGCGACACTACGTCACTACGTATAGTCTGTCTTTATAGGTATCCAAGAAAGCACGGGTACTGTATGTACAAACACTTCATGCCTAGCCGAGTGCGGTGCAGAAGTTGATTTCACGCCTGAGCGAGCCACGTAACTGGCCGATGCTTATCGATCGCATTTTTAAATTTCTTCGAAGACAGTAAACAATGCGGCTGTCGGCCGTCCTGTGTATTTCGGAAATCCGCTGCGATTTCCGCTCGAGATTAGGATCCCCGATCGACGATTCTACTAAGTATCTAATTAACACTCAAAATCGCGCAGAATTATAGCGACTACATTAAGTCACTTAATTGCGGCTATATTAATTAGCAAACTGTGTGTGAAAACAAGGCAATTTTGTTTGTTCATAAAAAATTAATGTTGTAATCAACGATAGATGGATAATGATTTTACGAGAGAAAGTTTTTAAGAGGTAAAAAACGGAGATCCATCATTCAAATGAATATACCACGCAGTTTATTTTTGATCGTCGAGACATCTTGTTTGATAATTAAAAGATGCTTCTCTCGACTTTTGCCGCGGATTGCGATGTCAAATTAACGGCGGAAAAGCGATTGAGATGAAAATCCGAGACGGACCCCCGCTGCTTGTTTTACGAAAGAGACGTTACTCCACAAGACATTTACTTCGTTTTATTTAAACTATTGAACGTCGCGAAGTTCAAGTGTGCTAAGCGAGCACACGCGATGCGGCTTTGGCCGCCGCCGCCGCCGCCGCCGCGACGATATCGCACTGGCGCCTTAACGACAGGCGAATTAATTACTCTACGGTCGGCGCTAATTGCATTCACGATGTGAGTGTGCGATGTTTCCTCAAACGAGTCGCAATTACATAAAAGATCTGCGGTTCCCACTGAAGAAACGACCGCTTCTTCTGAACTATGGAAAAACCAACGTCGGATATATGTTATAACTTCAGCTCATGTAAATAAAAGATCTGATAATCTCTTTTATATCGCTAATATTGTTTTTTTATATCGTTCACAAGCTAAAATTAAGCACGCGGATTATCTGATGACTTCGCGTGTGTGTGTGTGTGTGTGTGTATGTTACGACTCATTGTGAACTCTCCTACGAGAGCGACGACATATTTAGAGGTCGTATGTCAGAAGCAGCGTAGGTTGAGCATTGTTCCTTCGATCTCGACCACGTCTCTCGCCTGCACGATTCCCACCTCGAGTCGTCAAATCATCGAAAATACAAAGCCAGATATTTCAAAACGTGATTTTTCACAAGTTGCGTATGTCAGAACTGAAATGTTTTGATATTGAAAACTTTTTAGAAAGAATCTTTTTTCCTTTGTTTCGTGTAAAACGATAACGCCTTATCACTTTATGTAATCTGTGACGTTAAAAGCTACGTCAATTGAAATTTCATGTGATCCGACCGACCGAAAGATCGCCGCGGCATCACTCGAGTCTGTGCCTAATGAATTTCGCTATCTGTAATTCCCATCGGGGGAGACACGTACCCACCACCGCGACGTCCTTTACATATTCGGCTTTGCGCGCATCTGAATTGCAAATGCCGGAGTGTCGAAGGGGGCGCGTTTTTTTGCGTCTCTCTCTCTCTCTCTCTCTCTCCCTGATTCGCGGCGCGCGACTGAGTTGTCGCGAATTACTTAGCGTCGGGGAGACAATATAATAAAAGTCAACCGAGAGAAATTCATCCAGCGCGTTTAACGTGTTAATGAAGTACGATAACTTTCGCCTCGCGCCAGTAACGATCGCTTTGTCTCGCGCGCGAACGCAAAACCGCGCGCGT
Organism: Pseudomyrmex pallidus; assembly: GCA_014825455.1. Classification (NCBI taxonomy): domain Eukaryota; kingdom Metazoa; phylum Arthropoda; class Insecta; order Hymenoptera; family Formicidae; genus Pseudomyrmex; species Pseudomyrmex pallidus. Next base: position 388 of record QVNV01000598.1, on the reverse strand, counting down.
TATCGAGGAACGACCGCCGCTGTCGGTTCGCGCCCGGTGCATGTCGCGGCAATTACGCCCACGAAACCGCGCGGCCGAGCACTTTAATTTCTCGTCGATTGTCTCTAGGCGTTTTTCTTTCTACGGCCTTTTCCCTCTGTTCTATCTTCGCCGTGCTCTCCTCTCTCCTTCCTTCTTTTCTCATTCGATCGCACATGCTCACACACACACACACACGGCAAGCGAAAGAGCGCCGCGCCAATAAATTAGATTCCTCAGACACGTTATACACGATCGTTTCTGCGGACACGTGTTTAGAGCAGGTACCCGGACCAAAATGAAATTTCGGTCCGGTTACGGTTACGGTTCGATGCTGTACTTCATTTTCGGTTTCGGTTTCGGTTCCGGT
>QVNV01000597.1:0-36468 GCA_014825455.1 Pseudomyrmex pallidus | reverse complement strand
TGCGCGTTCAACGCAGGAATGCTGGAACCTCGCATTCCTATTACAACCGCGAAGAATTTCGCGTCGTGCGTGAATCAGATAAAAGTGACGCGATTGCTGTTATTTAGGACTTCGGATAATGATAGTTCTCGCCGAAGAGAGAATCGCGAATGTTAAATCTGTCGATTGTACAATGTAAACATTCAAAAAATAAGTCAGAATTCAGACGTAAACGAACTTATAATAGAAATTCTAATTGTCTAAATCTAATTATGTAAATTTTAATTGTTAAATAAAATAAATATATATAGTGAACTATATATATATAATAAATATTTAAATCTCATTTTTCTCGACTTTACAATATCCGACGTACAAAATCGTGACTCTTTAGGTGCGACCGAACAAGGGAAACGAATCAAGGAGCGTATCGATTGGTGCTTTGTTTCAAGAGCGGCAGATAGAGCATACTCGCGATCCTTATGGATCCAGTCCGCGGTGTATCTCTCATGCTGATCCATTGTTGAGCCACGAGAGCCGTGGCACGAGAACACGTAGAGTGGCAAAAGTGCCCTCAAGGCATCTCGCACCGCGGCTCTCCCGTTGTTGATGCAGGTAACTCCCCCCCCCCTCCCCATGGGACTTAGGTGCGCTGGGCACACCATGGGCATAGAGCGACTAAAATACTGCCCAGAAGAGAATACCGGTTCAGAGAGCAGTGGCGCCGCTACCTGCGGGGCACCGCACGTTCGAAAAAAGTTCTTGTATCATTATGAAGAACCTGGAGTTTGTGCCATATCGTTCTTAAAACGATATGCAAAACTCTCAGGAATTTACGGGACAACGTATCTTACTGCATTACAACTAATGCAGAGACATAATTTACAAGTTTTTGGAAATGTACTCGGTATCATTTTTCAGACGATTACATAACTTCGGGGTATCGAATACTCGTAAATCTCGTTGCGATCCCGAATGCTTTCGAAATGCTTTCTGGCAAACCTTTTTTCCGGGAACTCACTGATAATAATCCCGATAACATTTTTAAGTTTCGGTCCATTTGGACATTAAGATCTAGATGGAAAAAAAGAGAGGCGAGTCGTTTCCCTTCCCTCTTTTCTTTGCGTGAGGATCTTGAAATAATGAATCTCTCGCACACATGTACATCCGTGAATTACAGGCTTACGACTGAATAACCGTCGACCTGGCTGCAGATTCGTGCAAACGATGCGCCGCGAGGATAACGCGATGCATTGCCTTCTTCTCGTCTTTCTTATGCCCGTTCGCCTCTCCATGCCTCTGCTCCTTTCCGCGTCACTACTAGTCTTCTTGTTCTTCACTCGACGGCTACAAACACCCTTTGTCTGCTGTACTTCGCGAAGTCGGCAGCGGACATTGTTCGCCGTTACGAACGCGAAGATAACATACATTATGGAAGAAGGAGGAGAAGAATTTTCTTTTTCCGAAATAAAATCAATTTTACTTTCGAAGATCGAGATGTAACTCGCATCCTTAGGAATCTCAAATATTTAAATAGAAAAAAACAAATTTAATAATTTTCAATCTCAAAAATATGTCTGTTAAATTTTGTCTATTTCTCCTGCAATGTTTAAGTCTATCTTAAGAATAATTTAAACAAATAAAATATCTGCTTAAAGCATACACAATATTTGATTGATATCTCTTCGATGCAATATACGTGCAGCAAGTTTCTGCACGCGATCGAGGAAGAGAGGAAAGCTGAAAAAGAGATAGAGAAACACGGTTCAATGTGTCTTCTAATACACAGATAGCTAACAGAATAGTTAATAGCATGGAAAAGCTGGCGGAATCTTTCCGGTCGTTTCCCCTCTATCGACGTACGCCGCCTCCTACGACACGTCCCACGAATGACCAATATTTGCGGAAAGGAATCGATACGTAAACATCGAGAAGCTCATCGGCGCCTATTTTCACAAAGCACGACCGGCGCAAGATGCCTGAAAAGCACCCTTAAAAGAGAAACGTATTTTTCTTGTCTGAATAAAGACCCTAATGAGTGTTATGCGATTTCTGCAGAGTCAATATTTGTCGAGAAGACTCTGTTTATGGTCGGGGCCGAGAGGCGTTTTCCGTATCGAGAGATCCCGATATCGCACCTAATAAATCGACGGACAGAGAGAAAGAGAGAGAGAGAGGATCAATGAACGCTTAATTGGCACTAGATTTACACGCTCATAAGTCTGAATATCAGAGGCGTACGCGCTTAGGAATGTGCGCTATTTTACGGCAGACCGCCGCGAATGCGCATTTTACAGAAGTTACAAGAGAACATTTGCGTTCCGCGCGAAAGATCTCGACATTATCGCGAAACAGAAAAGTTCCTTGTTAACTTGGAATAAGTCGATGGCGCCTGGCTTATCCCAGCCGGCAGATTCCAAGACTGCTTCCTCTGAAATCAGTAACAGCACATTTCCGAATGTATTCGCGTCGATATTAACTTCTCTGACGAAGCCGCTTTGTACCACATGCTCACATAAAATTTTATCGATAATGATATCTATGAATAAGATTGCTTCATTAAATTAGCAATGAGTTGTTTGATTCTTTTCTTCAAAAATTTGCTTAATGTTCACTAGCAATCCAAATATTTACAGCGTTTGTTAGAAGTAATTTAAAGCTGTTGTCGCCGCACACATACACGTGTGTAAACTTTTTTTCAAAATAAAATAAAGACATTTAAGAAGGCATTTAACGTTATCTTGCTCGCAAAAGGTTGGCGAAACCGCTTCCTCGCTATCGATCTTCTTTTTTTTTGTGCGGCATCAAGCCAATTTCTTGACACATGCTCGGACATACGACACGGCATCACGAGGAGCGGCTTTTTGCTGAGAAACCCGCGCGGCTTTAAAGTCAGCGAGGGAGCTACTTTCGATCGACGTGCTATGTCAAAAAAGCGAACCGGGTTCCGAAATTTTTTGGGCATTAGTCCGAACAAGAGTCGAGACGCAATCACCGCGGTCTGTCAGCAGAATCGTCCTGCGAAACGGTAACTTTTATTCGTCACTATCAACAAGGTGGCATATCCAATCGGCGGAATCGCGATTTCATGGCAGTTCTTTTTCACGAATTAATTACTCCTGCGCGCAGAGATTTAACCTGATTAAAGGCGCAAAAACAGGCCTTCAAGATAAATACAAGAGCACTTTAGGTGCACAAACGAGAGTCTAAAATTTCCGATTCCAAAGAGTAACTTGCTTGCTCAACATTTGTTTACATTAGTCTATATTAGTTTTGAAACTAGTAAATTTGTGTAAACACATGTAGTCATTTATTAATTTTATGTCTTCCCTATTTCGGGTCTCTTCGAAAAAACTCTCGACACCGTCGAGCATCGGGACAGGTGAACAACCCCGTGATGCGTATAGCGCTTAGATCGCGCGTGCCACACCGCGTCCGCCATGTTCTGGCCGGTCGCAGCAGCTGACTTTTCAGGAACGTCACAGTCCAGATACTCGAAGACTCTCGGCACTTTTGTAGTGACGAAGAGAGGAACGGGAGGGTAACATCACCTTCGCGTGTTTACTTCTTCTCTAACCGGTTTCTTCCCTCCTCCTCGTTCGCTCTTGCGTCTCCGCCGGACCGATGCATTACCTTTCTCTCTCTCTCTCTTTCTGTTCTCTCGAGAGTCTTGCTTGATGCCGGACAACTCGTGTGTGTAGAAGGAATCTTCCTTCTCCCGCTTCGTATATATATTATTCCGTCTCGTTTCTACCTTCTCGGAGCCTACGTTTCTCTCCCACCTTCTCTCTTACCTCCCGCTCGCCTTCTCTTATCGTCTCGTCTCGTTCTTCTCTCAGTATTCAAATGACCTCGGATGATGAATATGGCCGTCTCTCTCGTGCCATCGGTAATTGCCGCCACTTCTGTCCTTATCTGCGCCCGCGGTGCGTATGGCTCTCTCCGCCATGCATGCACGCACGCACGCACTCGCAACGTGCGCGTATGCATTCGCAGATTACTTCTCTGGCGCGTCGTTCATCCGCACGTGTGGTACGTGTCTTGATACCTCGTGGTTCTTATCTCTGGGAATTTCGTAAAGGGGGCGCGGATAAATCGCGCGGGAACTCCCGGCATCTTGTTCTCTCTCTCTCTTTTTTCTCTCTTTTTCTTGAAGCACCGCGGGGCTCTTTACCGAGCTCACCGGAGGTGCAAGGATACCGAGAAGTCCGACCTCGCAGATTATCTTCGCGCCGGGATATAGCACGGTCAAAATTCACGAGAACTGCGTTCTCCGAAACATTTTTTTTCCTAAAGTAGTTTTTCTTACGAGTTCTGACGCTTACCATAGTTTTAATATTTTTTTTTTAATATATTTAATCTATTTTACATGTATAATTAGTTTCTTATATGTATAAATTAGAAATGTAAAATTAGTGTTTTAGATAAAGCGAAATTTCTTGTTATTATAAATTACGCGCCATTTTGAGAAAAAGAACAAGATCGACTAAATGTCACAAGTCGCTCGTCTATGACCTTTTCACCTGGAAGAAGCGTCGAGCGATTTATCGAGTCGCTATCGGAGTGCCAATATATCGTCGCTATATATCGGCATTTCGAATTACCAATTGCATTCCCACGCCGCGAATTGTACGAGTGCCACGGATGATCCGCCAACTTGGCTCCGACATTCTCGATCGTTATGCGCTCAGCTATTGTGCATGCCGACGAATCACTGAAGTTCTGCGGAGTCTTCCAGTCGCCTGCGCGGGAATGAATTTTTCTAATCGGCTCTAAGTAATTCTATCGCGTGCTCGCGCGGTTTACTGCACCGTGCATAATGCACGAGAACGAAGAATTTCGCCCGATTGATAATAGCTGGATTATATTTCACCGGAAGATAAAACGTTGTTAATTGCGTAAATTTTTTCAGCAAATTGCGGAAGTTTTTTAAATTAACAATCTCGTTCATGATTCATTCAATATTAATCACTTGACTCTTTTATTAATCTTATATTTATTATGTTTATTTCCATCTTGCTTCTTTAATCGGTTTTTATGTATACATTTTTTTTTAAATTATATAACTTAGAAATATTGTATATAAATTTTATACACAATGTGTATATATACATGTATATATTAATTTAGTAAAAAAGGGAAGATTTGAAAAGCTGAACTTCGAACTTTGAATTCAGTTCACGGACTGGCTCCGCGCCAATTTTAGTGGATAGGTACGTGTGGAGTATAATTTCCATCGCAGAGAGAAGTGCCTTCCTTATGTCACGGCCACGTGAATCTTGTCGCTGCTACCGCGTTGCAAACGGAGTTAACGGTGCCCTGCTACCGCGTTGACGGATACGGTAGGGAGACTCGCGGAGTCGACGAGGATCGCTATTATGTCAGGAATCGCTGACTCAACTCGCGCGAGAAGTGCCTAGCCGAGCGGTGTCTAGCCGAGATCGCCCACACGGGGCTCGATCTTGTGGCCCCTACATAGGCGTACAATCGGCCGGAGAACGTGTCGGATTAGGCAATAGCCATTTTACAATTGTCCCCGTCACATGTGGCACCTATTCTCACCGCGCGCGGGATTTCAACATACACCCGTTCTACGTCTCGAACCGTTAATGGAGCGGCAGGGAACGCGGGGTAAACGACGAGAGAGAAAGGTTGCGAAATTGGAATTCGAACTTTAATGAGACTGACAAATGTACCCGATATATGTACCGGTCCGATGTGTCTAACAAAAATGTCGAACGAGATTTATAGCTTGCAACTATTACAAGGAAAACTCTCGTGAAACGTCTAAGAATAGATTGCGCTTTATGCGCTACGTTCTTTGTTCGCCATCAATTGTACGATTATTGTACAAGTTGTATGATTTGTGTATTGTGCCATTGTTTTCTTACAGACGTAAACATATGTAGAAGATAAACACCTATAGGACCAGGTTTCTAAAATTTAAAACTTTAGAAGAATAAGTACTGAAAGCGATATTCGTGTGGCGCAAATGCAATGTATGTAACACATATACGGCCGGACCGATCACCACTCTCGATTTATAGTTGCGCATACGCGCTCGCGACTATCGTCTTCCGTGCGATTCGTACACGCAACAATACGATCGCATTCGCCGACAATAATCGTCGCGGGGCACCGCGACGAGGATAAAATTCCTGACTCGTAAAGCTCGACCTCTCGGAACGGAATCAGCGACACCATAAAGCAGGGGGCACGCCGTGCACCGATATCGGGTCCCCCCCGATGTTTACGTTTTACACACCCGTGCGCACGTATTCCGGGCGAAAGTGTTGCGCGCGCGCGCGCACCCACACGCGCGCAACGTACGTAAGAATGTGTACGCGCGGCGTGCACGCACGTGGAACCGGCAAATATATATGGAGAACGATAGCCGATATAAAGTGGTAATGTCGCGAGCACCGTGAAACATAGCTGATTGGGCGGGTTTAGCCGCGCCTTATCGCCGGTTGCTCGCCGTATATCCACCGCGTAAAGCACGTCGCATATACAGGGTGATCAAGGTAACGATCGCCTCGCGCACAGTCAGGCATCGCGCATTACTTTCCTGCGTTCGCCACCCTTTTCCTTCCCTCCTCTCTCCCCCGGTGCGTAAAATACCGCGTGAGGTACTCGAAGGATTTCAAGTGCGCGCAGTAAATATTTTGCATTTTGAATTTCCGTTGAAGAAGAGAAATGCGTTTATCGGAAATCGATGTGTTTTGATATGCTGTGAATAAATCTTAGAAAAGACTAGTAATTTACTAACACTTAACTAGTAATTTAGTACTACTTAAAAAAAAAACAAAATACAGGAATCTTGAATTCCTTGAAATTTGTGTCAAGAGAAGAATCGCCTTCGGAGGATGTTAATGATTTCCTACATCGCTGTGAGGCACCTTGTGCGATATTTATCAGTCTCAAGCGGCACAAACTACAATGTATGGTCTAATCCACCAGCCTCAATAAATCTTATTTCATGCGCTCACTACACAATCGCTCGCCGGACTTAAGCTCTTGATTACTATGTACAAAAGGAGCGCTTTATTGCGATCTTAGATCACCCGATATATACGTTCGTGCGCGACCGTGTACACGCGATTACGCGAACATACATCCTCTCAATCATTCTTGCGGCATTTCTTTCCCCTCGTCGTCGTTTTCCCTCGCGAGACTATCCGTACTACAGTTAGCCTGCAAGCGACTTCATCGTCGTCGCAGTTCGTGAAACAAATATCTCGCACGCGTTATCTCGAAGTGGAAGGACGAGTGAATTGCAGAAGCCGGTCATGAAAGCGCCCGTTACTAGGAAATTCTTCTGAGAAATCCGTTCGCAAAGAAAATTTTCTTAAAATTGCTATCTCACTTGCTCAAAAAACAAGCTGCTAGAATTGTAATAATAGCAGAAGTTAATTTTGAACTTTTTGATTTTTGGAACTTTAGAATTTTAATTTGTTTTATTGTTTTTTTTCTCGCGTTTAGAAAACTTTGCAGAAAACACACTTCTTTACGCGTTTTTTCGCGCGAGATTGAAGCGTGATGAATAGCAATGACGCATGAAATCCCTCATGCTACAGTTCACGAGCGTGTAATTTTTACAGAGAGATTAAAAAAAAATGGAAAATGTTTGACACTTCTCTTCGACTCGACATATTCATCGTATACGCATCAATATTTGATCACGATAAAATGCGTCGCCAAGATAACATGACGACGGAGTTAGTTTGATCACAGACGCAATTCCGACCGACTTGTCACTTAAGTACAAGCCGATCACGACGCGATTATTTATTTCGGCCACTCATTCAACGATATCGCGTGAACCTCATATATTTGACTGATGTCTGTGACTTTTATAATCGGACTTGAGATTATTGTGCAATGTGCAAACATTATACATTATAAAGATATAAAAATATATTTATATATCAATTAAATAAAAATTATATTTAGAATCATCAATGTTAAATGTATCAATATATAGAAACTGTATGTGTGTACATAAAGTATTTCTTTAACAATCTATATCTTCTAACAATATTTTTTCCTACCATACGTAACTGTTACATATTTAAAATATGATAACAGGAATGTTCAATCGTTTGAAAACAGCAAAACATTGTCAAATGATGTACTTGTGATTTTACATATTTTTCCTATGACTGCGAAGCAAAATAAACATCACGTGTGCACAAGGTGTGTAAGGATCTACGCCGCACATGGATGCCCGGAATAATGCTGTAGTATACCTGGCGATAACATAACTGCGTGCAATTCGATTATCTGCGACGGTTATTGCATTCGTATCGAGCGCTGCGCCAGTCGCAGTTCTCGTGTTGACTGTTTTATATCGCGAACGTTATCAATATATATATATATATATATATATATATATATATGTATGTAGGTATATATATATTAAAGTAAATATATATATATATATTTTTTTTCAACCATATGTTCACGTCAAATATTGCGAATCGTTGTTCCTTCCCGATAGCGTGAGTTTGCTCCCGTTTGCAATTGCTTCGCTTATACCTCCGAACGTTTGTAAACTGAATATACCATAAACAAATCTCGGCAAATACTTGATTCGAGCGCGATTAAGCGAATGTGGAATTTTACGCGCAACCTTTTCTCAAAACTAGCTTACATTCGGAAAATAAACGCAAACGCAGTTGTTTTATACGAAAATTTCAACGAGATCCATTGCAATTTGATTGTTCAAACGCATTTGTCTAATAATGATTTATTTTATGCGTACATCAAAAAAGCATAAAATAAATCATTAAAATAAATCATTACTGACGTAAAAACTAAACGAATTACTACAGCGGCGTTGCCGGGGACATGTCGAAAAAAGAAGTTGGGTAAGCGGTACTGAACACGTAGAGGAATTCGAAAAATATATGTACCCAAGCGAACCGGCCGTAACCTCACGGAATGTCAACATAGGCCAACTACTGTCGTACGTAGTATAGGAATAATACCGACTACTTTACACAGGTCGTGGCGTAACAGTATCGAAGCCCGCGGTACAAGTCCCGATCCCCAACGGTGATGTCGCGTCATGAGCGAGAAAATGGCTGCAACGGCGCGACTCGTCCACTATATGTACATACGTACGTACGCGTTTATAGCTTATACACATGCATACCTCTCTCTTTCTCTCTCTTTTTCTCTATGCGCCGTGCCAGATGAAAAAAACAAACATACCGTGATCGCTTAACCATGCCTGTCCGCGGTGACTCTCGGACCCCGTTGCATACACGCCAAGTCACGTGTTCAAATATTATATAAGCTCCTCTCTTTCGTAAACACGGAGGGTGTATGTGCGACAAATTGGCCGGGAACGATATTAACCGATGAATAAACGTCTCCTCTGAGATTCGTTAATATATCCCGTTGACGTTGACCCAACGATAGATCGTGTATATTGTAATGTAATTACGTCTGCCGTGAGAAAAATGACAATTTGTGCCCGATGAAGAGCTTCGCGCATTCAAAATTTGAGAAGACGATAGAACGGATATGTGTCACACACGAACGTTTCTCATCTCGTGAGATGTTTTCAGAATCGTTATTGTCTCATATAAAGTGTCTTTACTGCTTGTTTAACTTGCTAATGATAATCTATGAGTGTAAAAGCGGTAAAAAGTTTACGTACGCAAAGCGTGCGCAATCTACTGCGGCTGTGGTGGCACGAGCGACACATGAGACCCATGTGAGCGCGATATTAGGTCACTCGTACATTTCGTAGAATTTGTAACTTAAACTGCTCAATGTGCTCCGCTTTGTACCTTTGTCACAGCTAAATAAGAAAAGAAAACTTTCCGAACTGGGACACAAATTTTTTTCGATGCGATTGCATTAATCTTCAATTCCCGACGTATCGATATATCTTCTCTTAAAAACAAATGTAACCTTTTACACTTTTGTATAGTCCATGGAGATAAAAGAAAAAACGCGAAATTAATCTTTAAATTAATTGAACTTTTACTAATTAGTATTTGTTATATATTAAGATATTTTTAAAGAAATATTTTTGTGCAATTTGAAGTAATTTGGAAAAAGACACATCTGTTTTTCTTGTATTAATTTTTACGTATATCCTGTGGCTTTTCGAATATAATTATTTATATATTGCGTATAAAAATACGTTTGTAATTTTGTAATTTTTTAAAATATACATCGTGCAATTTATGTATTGTAAGTTACTTTATTACCATTATGTTCGTAATCGAGACAGCGCGAGGAGGCGCGCGTGCTGTCCAATCGTCGCAAGATTTGTAGCACGGGATCCGGTGTCTTTTGAATGCTGATTTGCATGACTGCATCAGTCGGCGTTATTATCCTATCGAGTTACGTATCTTTACACATCGAAGGTACCTTAGCCGCTCGCGCGAAGCGTGCGTAGGGATCTCTGACCAGGCATTAAAATTGCAAATTGTGTACAAGAGCGATGAGAGATCGCGCCAGCCCTGCGTGTTGCTCGTCTTATCCCTCGCTCTTTATTTATCGTTTGTTATGAAAAGGTTGCGCGAGAAAATAATGAAACGCGCGAGACTCTTAATACTCACGTCTCGATGGCGGACAATGTAAGAAAGTAAGTATAAGGAAATATGAACGTGAATGAATTTGTTTTTGTCAAATGTAATTATTACAATACGCGCTTGTTACGTGATCTCTCTCGCTCTCTCTCTCTCTTTTTTTTTTAATTTGCTTAATTATGTGTCACTAATTGCATTTAGTTTGCTTTACGATCTTTTCGATCTCACGAAAGAAATTACACGTTGTTGTTGTATAATGAAACTGTAAAAATATAGCACTCCTTTTTCTCTTTTATGTTCCTGACAAAACAAAATTCTTACAGTGTGATTCTGGAAGAATGACACGTTGCACGCGTGGATCACAAAGACCTACCTCGGCGAGCGTTTCGTTCCGCGCAAAGCAGTGAGATGTTTCGCGCCATTCCGCTTCGTTTTCAAGCAAAGACGTGTGTCTCTTTCTGTTTCTCTCGAGAAAACGCGAAATGCCTGCTCGAACTATCCGGCGGCGGCTTTCGTACGTCGCGTCGCTCGGAAGAACACCGTTTCTAGGCGAACGCTTTTTAGCGGGCGACGGCTAATCTTCGCGCTTCGTAGGCTCGGTCGTAAGCTTCGACAGTCGGCGGCATTGTTGGTTCTCGGATACGACGATAATTACCGCGAGCTCTCCCCGTAACGGTTCGCGTAAGAGAAGCCGAGCGCAATCGCACACCACGAGGCGAGGCGTTTAAGCTGCCTTTCTTCCGTTCAGCCTCGCCGGCGCGCTGCCGTTCTCGGTAAATGTTCCTTGTTCCTACGATTCTTCTTTTTTTTTCTTCCTTGCCCGTTTCTCCACGTTTCACTTGCTCCGAGTGTCTGGCACCTAGTTTGCGTGCCGATTTCGCACCTTCGCCGACAATCGCCGTTCCCGGAAAGCGGCGAAACTATCGCCAGTCGGTACCGAGAGCGGGCAAGGACATCGACAAGGAATGGCCTCGATTTATAATATGTATTGCGTTCGACATTCGACAGCGCCTCTGGGATTTCGTTGCCGCCGGGCAGCCAGTTCTCGCAGGCAAAATCCAGCCGCTCGTATAATGGCGACTATTTGAATAGATATTCATAAAAACGGTGAAAGGAGACTTCGAGATCGCGCGAATCGAACGATTCCACATATATTGCGAAATTAACATGTCGTAATTAATAATAACGTGCTAATGAAACGCGCTAGTAAATTTTAGCGCCTCAATTATAACAGAATTGTATTGTATGCAATTTTTGAAATGTTATTGTTTGAATTTTTATTGATATCTTCTATTTTTTTATTATTGCAACAATAAAAATTATTTTATCACGATAATTATATAGTTTTGTTCGAATTTCCCAGATATACGTGTTAATGTCATATATGTCTTTTCCTTTTTTTACGTGTCTTTGCAGGAAAATCCTTGACGTATACTCTTGAAAATCTATTTCGCGCTTTACGCATGGAATAACATATTGACACAATTACGAAGTACATTAAAAAAATGTCGCATGCTCCAAACCATTACATAATCCAAATAAGGATATGCAACAAGACAGGTTCACGGGAGCGTACGGCTGTCGCTTCGAGCGATCGAGATCTAACTTAAGTTATCGGCACACTCGGAACTTATCGGATAACCGCACGCCGTCGCTATAAATTATCATTCGTTATTATAGACCGTTAATTACGACACTGCCGCGAGTGCCACGATTTGCTTGGCGCGCGTTCCGTAAGGGAAACCGATGGAGTGCGAATTAGAGTAAACGAAGAGAGTTCCTCGTAGCCTGTAGGGGTGCGCGTTTCGAAAGGAGGGACCGACGGGGTCCGAGAGAGTCGGTCTCACTCGCCGCGGATAATAACGATTATCCCCGGTCCGAGGCGATCGTACCGCGGCCCACCCGTCCCGCCTTATCGAACAACGGCGGCGAGCAAGAAGACGAGGGTACGAGAAGTAACGAAGCTTGCAACAGCCGGCCATTACTGCTCGTGAGTCTGAGCCATTAGTCGAGCGAGCTTTCAAGCCGTCGGATAGCAATAAAACAGCACCTGATCGGTACCCGCCGCGTTATTATCCGCCGCGAGATATGTAATCGCGAGAGAGTCAGAGAAAAGCAGATTACTTTTTTTATTGACGAGTTTTGATTTTCGGCAACGTAAATCATATAATTTAGTATGAAAACAAGTTCTTATTGTTTAATAAGAACCACGTAAAATTCGTTATATTTAACGTTTTTAACACATTCTATCCATCTTCTTTTTACACGAATGTTTGCTAAACTTTACATTAAATTTGTGTCTAAAACAAAAATTACAACGTATACGCGTATTAAGTTTTAAAAGTTATATTAATTGGAACTTATTTCTTGGAAATTGTTGTGCGAATTAAAAATAATAATTACTCACTGGCTGGTTGGCTGTTATCAATCCGCAATGCCACTCTTCTGGCTCGAAAGTGTCTCCTCTCCGATAGTCCTTCGTGCCAGTCCTGAGAATAAATTGCATCCCTGCCACGCATGACGTGCACAGGGCCCACGGGCGGCGAACGTGTGTCGCGAGTAAAGTGTTCCAAATTGTTCCTCCGGGGTGACATTATGGTCGTCAAGAGCGATAGCGAGATATCGACTCTGTAACGTGTGCTATATAATTTTTGCATCAGATTTCGCAACACGACAAACGCGAGGATAACAGAAAATTGCGATATCCGAACATTATGCGTGAGCTGATTGATACAAGAAAATCTTGAACAACGAAAACCTATCCGATTTCAAACAAATTACTTTAGAGAACCTGATAATGTATATATTTAAGTATCGCGTGAAATATATATCGCGTTGCGATTAACATTGATTAATCACACACACACACACCTCGTGCGTGGCGGAGATTGCCTCGTCCTTTCGCGCAAAGAAATCTGAAAGCAATCTAAAATACAGTACATTCGGGAAAACATATCGCTTCTGTGTAATCAATAATGATCTTAAAATATAAATCGAATCGAGTTCACTGAAGAAGGTAATTGCGTTCTCTGGAAAAGAGAGAAAAAAAACGTGTGTATAAAAAGTTCACTTATACAACATCTATAATTGACAAGTTTCGAGTAATCCTCCCTCAAAGAGCAATCGTCCTTGCGTGCTGTAATATTCATCGTATGAAAATCGCCGCGGCCTTAATTAAGAACTTAAACGAGAACTCGCGGCCGAGAGAACGCAGAATGTTCATTGCTGTTTACGGATAACAAGTCGATGTTTCCTTCTATTATCTTTTTTTTTTTTCGTCCCGAAGAATCCTGGGTATTTCTGCAGCCGGTGCGCGCGCGGTACCAAAGATAAAACAGGATTCCCGGATTAAAACGAAAATCTTTTCTCTGCGCGGCTTCTTCGCGGCTGTTTTTTTCTTTGTCTCTCTCTCTCTCTCTCCTTTTCACGTCGGAGAGCGAAAGAAGAGAGAGAAGTAAAAGCAAGGAGAATCTCTCTTTCTCGCAGCATCTGCTAGAGGTTCCAGGATAATTATTTACATCAGATAGGATCTCGACTGAGGTTCCACGCCGGGAAACAAAAGAATCCGCCATTGGCGAGGATGCTAACTAGGCAGCGGGAGGAAAGATTCTAAAAGGATGCATCTTTGCGTTCTCCTTTTCCCTGCCGATGCCGGTTAGCCATATTCTCGGCGAAGATCTCAGACGGAGGGTCGAGGTTGAGGTCCTGAGAATCTATCCTGTGGATGGATCTTTCACAGATGATTTGAGGAGGGAATCGCGGAACGGCGAAATTCATCTGATTTTCTTCTTCGTCAGTGAACTCGACAAAAGAGATCGTATTTTTGTTTTTTACAATTTCTTTATTCTTGGATGAATAACGTCTCAAAATTCTAGACAAAGTGAAGGATACATTCTAATACGACTGTGTAATTTACAATTTGATATCATTTTTTAATAGATATCATAAAAAAATTCTTTTTAATATGTACATTACTTATTATTATTCATCCATCTTAAATATCTAATAATCTTATATCTAATAATTTAATATCTTGTAAAGGACCTAAAACTTAAATTATAAAAACAGACAAATATATCAAATAAAATATTCTTCCATAACTGTTTGCATATAATTAAACACATTGTTGCGAGCATCGGTAGACGTTACCGGTATTCTTTCGCGTAAGGAGGCTTTTGCTCCTCGTGGATTAATGAAGAATTATTCTCCGAGGAGAACGAGCGCTTTGTGCGCGCTCGCGAGACGTGCGTAAACTTTATTCGCAGGCTCGTCGTGTGCGTGGACGGCGGGACTGTAAAGCCGTCACCGGATAGACCCGTAGATAAATACTTACGGCGCTGCGCCGTAGTAAACAATGTTGCTACGAGTGAGCTTGATAATTGAGGCGGTTGTTCGCCGAGTCGTAATTTCCCGAGTGACCCTACGAAGGACCATCATCGTACAAATGGCGTCTGGTATGTGTTCTCCAAGTTGCGCGCGTCTCGCGACGGTTTGTCACGTTAACACAACGTTTACGTCACGTCAGAGCAGAGACGTCGTGAAATCGCGCGTTCCATGTACGCGAGATCCATAAATCAATGGAGTCAAACGTCGGTAAATAGTTTATTTGAAATATTTTTCAATCTGACAATTTATTCTTTACGATCGTGAGTTTAATCAGAATTTGCATGCGCGCATGTATGCATGTGTGTGTGTGTGATATTTAACTAGTTTTATTAGCGAAATATAATATCGTGAGAGAAAAAAAAGAAGAGTTATTCGATGTTTCGTGTTTTTAATTGATGTCTCGGATAAAATTACATCTGATTAGTTTTGTGCGACGCGTTTCTTTTCCGAAAAATTCCACGGCAGAAGCAGATTCTGTCAACGAATAATCTGCTTTTATGAATATTTAATGCTGTATATGCGGATTCGTAAAAAATTCTGATACGCGCGTAGTCAGAGTAATATTCTGGAATATCCAGTATTACCAGTAGCGCTGGTCATAGCGGCGCCATGCTCGATATGTTATAAATATCGAAGCAGTTTATGTAACACACGTAATCTCTTAATTATTGTGACACTAATGATCTGAAAACTCCAAGAACGACCAGTGAAAATTATAACGCGGTTTCTCGCTGGGCAAATTTTGCGGTAGCTTCATCAATAATAGAAAAGCGTCCAGTTAATGTTTTTTTTAACGATTACAAATTGTTTCATAGCGTTTAAAAAAATAATAATAATACACGCAGGTACCGTGATTTAAAAAAAAGTGGTAGAGACGCTGCGTGCCGTCTCGAACGATAAGAAACAAATTAGACCAAGTCAAATCTTTCTTCTCGGAACAAAAGGAGCGGTGGTTCTCGCTGATGGAGCCGCTCTCAGCGTGCGGTGAGTCCCTGGGTTGTAAAACAACTTGTAAAACGCGCGGCCGAGATGCGTCCTGTCAACCCCGGTTTTGTGGCGGGTCCTAATCTACCTGGCGAATCTATCGGCTTGTGGTGCCGGAGAGAAAACGGCGGATTATACTTCGCGGCGGGAACAATAAATAAACAGGAGAATGCGCGCGCGTCTGTCAGTGAGCGGTGGACGATTTTACATTTGCATAAAAGCCACTCGTTTTAATACCGTAATGCATGTATGTGATGAAACGAGGTGTGTGCCATATATGTCAGATTTACAGGACGTCGTTCCAAAAGAAAAAAAAGAAAAAAAAAACAATCTATTTATCGCGTGCGCTAGATTTACCAGACGCCATTCTAAAAAAAACCCGATCCAGAACTCGCACTGGGATAAAAAACAAGAGAACGTCACTCAGGCAAAAGAATTTGCGCCGGTTGACATTTTCATCGCGTTATTGTACACAACGTTTCTACCATCTTCTGTAGTTTAGACAAACATGCAGGAAATCTAGATAGAATTTTTATTTCTCTCACGCTGATTCTGTTCGTTACCTGAGACTTTGATCTGCAATTTAAATACTATTACTGTATACAATAAGCGTGTTTAAAGCTATTTAAGATATGTATGCGGTATGTAAGTATCGGCGCGCTGTTCGATAACTCGCTGGCGCCAGCAAACATTTGGTAACATCATGAGCAACAAAGACATGAAAGTTATATTGACATATTTATGAAGTTTTAAATGTGCATTCGACGAGAAGATCGACGGTCGAGATAAAACTTACCCTTGTGTCAATCACAGCTCGACACGTGTATCGTTCATTGGTCTAGCGGTTAATCTACCTCTCTGATCTATACCACAACCTCTTAACATATTCGAAGAAATGGATGCTTGCACTTGCTTCGTATAGCGCCACACTATTCACCCTCTTCCCTCAAAAGTGATCACTGTTATATTTTTTAGAAGAGACGCGGGTTCTCGTGACCGCCCTCGACCGCTAACACGAACCTTCCGATGGTTATCTGCGAGTACGTGGATCAGGTACGCTCTTCAGGTAGGAACGAACAAACTCACCTGAAAACAGAGAAGAGTAAAACAAGTTAGTTTGGATAAATCGTGTGCATTAATTTATTATCTGATTATTCGAGACGATTTTTCAAGAGTTGGGAAGAAAAAATGTGTGACAGAAGAAGAAATACTATTTAATAATTTAAACACAGACACAATCTCTCTCTCTCTCTCTCTCTCTCTCTCTCTCTCTCTCTCTCTCTTGTGTTTTTTTCTTTCCGCGCATTCCAATTAGACACATCGATTCGAAGTTTATTCGATAATTATGTATAAACTAAATATCGAATAACTGTATGTGGAAACATTTCACATAATTGATCATCACATTATTTGTTAAATACTAAATTATTAGTTATTTAGAATTTGCAATAAAGTCTTTCTGTATTTAGTTCTTCTTTGTGCGTGACTTCCGATGTAGGCATATATCTCACTGTGATTCTAATTTATCGTTCTATAAATAAGTTCGCGCGCAAAAAAAAAAGTCTTACGTTTATCAAGATACAAATATGTTTTGAACGAATTGTGTGTGTCTTTCGATCGTAACACACAAGTGGTCTATTATTCACTGTCTTAAACGAAACGTGGAGACGCGACCAAAAATACGCGATTATCACTTATTCGGTCGTTCATCACTAAGTCCAGCAGAGATCGATCATTATTTCCCGTCAGGAGGACCAGTCATCTCCTCGGATTACTACGATAATTTATTGCACTTTCCCCTCTCTCTCTCTCTCTCTCTCTCTTTCGCGTCCGCACCGATATAGCGATGCAAGGATACGCTGCGTTCCAAGGATTCGATGAACGCAAAGCGCATTTGCGCATTCGTCGCTCGTGGCAACATTCGTTATACAAGGCGCGAAATGCGCCGCTTCCTGACGCTCGCTTTTAGCGCACGAGTTACGT
Source organism: Pseudomyrmex pallidus (assembly GCA_014825455.1). Lineage (NCBI taxonomy): Eukaryota > Metazoa > Arthropoda > Insecta > Hymenoptera > Formicidae > Pseudomyrmex > Pseudomyrmex pallidus. The sequence continues at coordinate 18,586 of QVNV01000597.1, read as the reverse complement.
CGCAGAAATCATCATCCTTGAATCGCACGATCGTATTTCTGAGTGTTTAGGGCGACTTTAGGAGCACCTTAGAGGCACGGACTGGACGTTAACGGTAATCGGCGGCTGTAAGGACCTCCGGCGGCGCAACTTTATCTCCGTCTTTCCTCGCGCTCGCTCTCGCTTGGAGAATAAAATATTCCGTCGGGCGCGTTTCGGTCAGTGCCTCCTCTTCGACGTCCTTGCTATCTTTACCCGCTAATGGATCCTGTCGATCTCTCGGCCCGAGCCCGTGCTCATGTTCTCGCGTGCTATCGCGAATGCGTTTTATGTATGTACGGGGTGCCCGACAAATAGCGAAACATACGATAGCACGTTCTTATCGAACTTCAAGTCAATTTCTTTGTATCAGAGAAGCTTATTAAAAGTAAAGAAATATTAAAAATTAAATTTGTTTCAGTTGAAAATTAAAGAAATCTCTTTCGTTTAAATATGTCAAAAAAATTTGATAAATCAGAAAAGTTAAGAGGTGATTACAGTTGAAGTAAAGAAGAATTATGATGCGGTTTTTCAGTAGCCTCATGTTCGTTCGACTTTTGCAGCTTAAGATAGAAAAAAAAAATCTGATTGACGACCATTAGTCGCCGGTAAAACATCAAGCATATATATATATCTTTGGTCCTTCTCGTAAAGAGCGTCGATCACGATCTATTCTCCCGCATATCTTCTTCCTATCGTTTCTAAAGTGCATCTGTTCTCTGGATCAAGTCGAGTTATAATTGCCTTCTCGGCAAGTTCAACATTCCAAGCGCGTTAAAGTTATCGCGGCTGAATCGCCGTATGTGCCATGACGCTGCTTTCTCTTGTTCTTCTTCTTCGTTTTCATCTTTTCTTTTTTTTTTTTTTCTTCTTCTACTGCCCGATCGCTTGGACCAGAAGAGACGAGAACCCTCGTCTCGGCGAAAAGGAAGGATATCAAGACGAAATCTCGTCGGAGGATTATCGGCATGGTCATTTTCGACGCAGGAGTTTTAGTCCTTCGGCGTCGGTTTTTACGCGCGTTCGCGGAATTCACTAACGTATGTACAATAGTCATCCCGCGTATAGCAGCATATTGAATCACGAGGAAATATTTCTGCGTGGTGCGTATGTTTGTGAATGTCACTCACGACTATCCGTTACAGATTTCGCGTTAAGAACAAAAAATTAAAAAATTGCGTAATTTATGTAATCTTATGTTATAACGTTAATTAACTACAAATTACGTATTTACGTAATCTGCAATTTGCGTCATAATAAAATTGTATTTTTTGTGAAATAAAAACTCAAAGAGATTATTTTGGGATTATTATACTGAGGATATATTACGTGCTCATCAATCTGTTGCTTTCGCGTTCAATCAATCGCCTACATGCGGGCATTACCGACGTCTTTTTTACATGGGTCGTCTAAAGGCCAATGTCGGTTCGCTTCTAATTAGAATAATTAACGAAGGTGCCTGACTAAATGATCGCTTCTCCTTCGTTATTTCACATCATTATATTAATTATTTCCCATTTTCGTGTAAACGTACGCATTATATCCACTTCCGAATCCCGACCAGGAGAATAAAACTGTCTTAAAAAAAGGCCTACGGATGAGTGGAAAGGGATGAAGAAAAAATCGATGCGACGATCAGTGCCGCATTCTGCCGTCATGTCACATGCAAATCTGCTTCGAGAACTGAGTTGGTCTCGGATAGCGGAACGTTCTCGTGCCTTCGCTGTCTTACTCCGGAATTCCTTCTTTTATATTTCATGAATTAAGTAATTAATTCGAAATGCTTAACCGGGCTTTTTGTCTATGATTTCTCGTAAATTTTACTTATCCGCCGCGACGATCTAGTTTTGATACTTTTGATGGATTAGCCGAGTTTATCTTTAAAATATTGTTTAAAGTTCAGAATTATAATAATCATGTAATGTGTAATACAAATTGAGTACGTGATTATATTTTTTTAAATCATTTATCACAAGTTTGTATACTTTACATGAAATAACAGAAATAAATATAATGGATATTGTTTTCGCGGATTAAATACTCGTTTAATCCGCTACTACGTTTTTTGGTGGAACAACAGTCGAAGCCAAACGCGCCGCATGAATAAATGCGGTTCAAATTAGCTGACCTCGGGCTATCTGGTAAACAGGCAACCTGATCTGGTGATAAATGACCGATTCAAATCGTTCACGAGCATATAAACACTACGGACTGCTTGCTGTTTGCCAAAACTCGTGCCGTAAAAAAAACCCACGCCACTACATCACATTGCTCTGAAATTGAAACTTTGTTGTTTCTTTCTTCGGCTTTTTTTTTCAATAGCAATTTCTCTCTTAAGTGGCGAATAAATATATTAAGAACTTAAACGAGCGATTGTTGCGCGAAAGTTTCTCGCGAGTAAATCGACGTTTGATCGCGATAATATTTACCCGTGGACCGAGCGCGCATCAGAGATAGATACGATATCGGATGAGTCAGCCATTGTTGTCCTGAAAAGTACCGATTGGCCTGCCCTTTACCGACGTTGGACCACCATCGACCTTCGAAGATCGAACGCGAGATCGAAAACTGAAGAAATGGCGCGGCAAAAAGCCAATTTCTGCCATGAGGAGGTAGAGGAGATAACGATTTCTTTTAGATCTCTTCGTAGGAGCACAATCGACCCTACGGAGAGATGACGACTGATGTATCGGAACGATGATTTGGCTGAATTTTTGCTAATGAATATGCGGAAGCGTCGTAATTAAAACGCTCGTCCATTCGATTACACCGATTCTTGCAGACGAGCATGTGCTTGTAAGAGTAATTAATTCTACACGTTAAAGTATTTTAGAATATTAAAGTTCATACAAAGAACATTATTAATTTTTTGTTTTTCTTCTTTTCTCTCACTTTTTTAGAAATAAATAAATGATTAATACAACCTCTTCAGCTATATTTGAACGCTAAAATTTGAGGGCTTACTATATGAGAAGAGTATAATATACGTAAACAAGTCACTGTGTACGCATAACATGAGTATAGGTGTATTACATGACCTAGTAGCAGTATATCAATAATCGAAGGACGTGCAACGAGTTATTTCATCGCAAAATGCGACAGTTGGTTTCTCCTCTCGTCGACCAGAATCTAACGTAAGTCAGTTCGCGATAAATCCAAGCATCGCGCACGTGTAAAAGTGGTATCTAAGTACGTCAAAAGTTAAATATACTTTTCTGTCTCAAAGATACAAAAAGCTTAAATATTTGCTACTTAAGGAAAACCAAAGTTGCTTTCTCATTTCAATACGAGCGAATGCGCGACTTTATACTGTATTCCCGTAAAAGCGATTCCGCGACGAAACAATGCGTCGAGGAGCCACGCGGTTTGCACCGCGGCTCGGCGAAGAGATTTAGTTCCGAGAACAACAATGGAGCCGGCTCACCCGGTATAGCAGCTGTGGCTCGTGAGCGTCTCGGAGCAGCCTTGGAGCCGCGGTTATGATGTTCTTGTTATTAATTTGTTTTGCGCGCTACCCGCAACACGTCGTGCGGAAACCAGTTTCTTAAGACGTATAGGATTACCGCGCGCGGTACGACCTGAGGAACCTACCGACAGCTTTCGGACGAGTAACGCTACTACGGCGAAAGCTCTCTCGGTTCCCCCGAGCCGAGAGACGGCTCGGAAATCTCTCGCTTATCCCTCTCAATCTGGAAACCAGTTTCGGATTTTGGGAGGCGCGAGTCTTCCAATGAGGATTCCTAAAGAATATTATATTATACAGTTACTCGGAAAAAAATTATACATTACAATTAAAAGGTAAATTCAAATTGAGAGAGTGGTATATCACGGATAAAAAGAATAATATGTGTACCGCTACATCGAAGGCAGCTGCACGATATAACCTGGCGCTTGTAATTCTCTAAATAAACGAGTAAAGTAAATCAGTTTTATAATTGAAACGCTCTCTATTAACCAAGCAAACCAAGACCTTGCGTTTTACCCTGGGAGACGTTTTTATAATTCTGCTGCCGAACGGCGTTTTATCTTTCTGTTTATCGTTATTTCTTCATTTTTATTACCTTCTTTTCATAATAAATTGTCTTTAGTAATCTTAAATAAAAAACAAGATTATTTCTAAGAACATTTTTTCATCTTTATATTGTATATTGTTTCCAAAGTTATTTCAAGCGACACTTCTAAAAGTGACAAATAGACGTGTACGCTTAAATCTTCTGAACAAAACATCGTAAAGGTGAATACGTCAAGTAAATTGAGTTTGAAGGAACACCTTGCCAATCGCGTGACAAAACTCTCAGAAGGAAACGTCCCTTTACATTGAATCAGTTCTTTCACTGACGACACCTCGTGCTGTTTTCAAGTAATGTTGATGCGATATTTCGAACGCGGCTCTTTGAGAGTCGAGACGAATCGCGACGAGTGTGATGCGGAAGAAAAAATAGACGAACTATGGAGCGCGCGTTCATAAACGCGGACGGTTTTTAAGACCAAGATTTTTAAGTAATAACACGTCTAAAAAAAAAAAGAGAACGCGGAAGAGATGACCATTCTAACATTTTGCTTGTACAATAAAATATAGAGCGTGTCGCGGGAATATCCTCGAAAGAAATAACTATTATCCGCGCCGTGACGCGCGCTCCGTTCCCGTTACCTTTACTTATTCTACTTGCTCTCGACGACTGCGGGTTGACGGGAAGAATGGACGGGACTTTCAGAGTGCCAGAACTACGGAGAATATGAACGCGGCGACGTAACAAATACGCGAGAAGTCAAACATACGCCTGGAATCCCAATGAGAGGAGAAGGGAGCTAGCCTTTGAAACAACGGCGGTTACATTTAGCGACGTTATTAACTGTTGAGTAACGCACAATGTAATTTCGTAGGTAAATTGTGTTTTTTTTTTTCAGCGTTTACTGCTTCTTTATACGAAACTACTGCAAAAGAAATTTATGAAAGAAACTTTTCTCTTTGACCATTATTCGCGAGAAACACTTCGTAAAATAATTTAATTTGATATTTTAATATCCGAGATTTTTTATGCGGATTACACGATATTCTGAGCGATTTCCTGTATATATTCACACAAAATCTGTTTAAATGATTTTTAATGGAATTGCGCGACCAGGCTTCTTTCTGCGCGTCGAAAAAAACAATTGGATAGTCTCGAGCACCCACGTTGGGTGCCAGGACACGCGTTAAAGTGTGTTTCGGGATACGTGTTTTCGCGACATCGCTGATCGATCGCGGTATTCTTCGTATTCGAGGCCACTACTATTCGCGGCGATTATAAAGACAAGTCTGGAACGCGCTCGTGCAAAAACCTTAAAAGGGTTAAAGACTACAAATCCGGACCCGTGATGTGTACGAGGGAGGCCGCGCGCCGGTCTTTAGCCATTATTTATGAATTTGGTGCGCCGAAAAAGGCTACGTTGGATCGCGGCGAGCCCGAGCAAAGCGCGCGCGCGCACTACGGATTTCAAATCGATCGAATCGCGAACCGGATAAAATATTTTATGGAGAACGAGCTTTAATGGCCGTTGCGCGGCGATCGCGAGGCCCCTTCACGTCCCCGTTGATTTGTAGTCAACGTGAACGGACCTTATCGATTGCCCCCGGAGTTGCTCGTCCCTCGGTCGGGACACTGGCAGATCGCGATATTGCAACCCGTCTGCAGAACTCGCGAGCGAAGAATCGAAATAATTTAGGACTTCGTCCTCTCTCTCGAATTTCTTGAAATACCAAATCCCCATTGTGTATCTTTGAAGAACTATCGGAGTGTAACAAAAAATATTTGAATATAAAAGTTAATGTTAAGTTCTATTGACAAATTTATTTTTAATTTTATTTTCTTCAATTTCTATTTTTCATAAATCTGTTACTGAATAAACATAAAGTTTTATTCTCAAATATGACGAGGTATATTTTATCAAACAGTTAGAGAAAGTCAGAAATAAATTAGGACTAGAAACGCCGTTAAAACTCGCGCGACAGAGTCACTTTGAAAAGACGTCAGACACAACTCGAGCGGAAGCTTCTCTCCGTCTCTAGTTTCGAGATTATATTGTCGATCGCGATAATGTTTTATGGGAAACTGTGATATTGCGCCACCGTCTCGCTGCAGGATCTCGATTTAATTTAGGTGCACCGTAATGTCTCTCGCCTTCTCACGTAGGCGTTCGCGCGCGTGCTGCAAGCGAAAATGATGGTCTGTTTGCCCGGTCGCGGGCGCCATTATACTTTCTCTACATCATTCACCGAAAAGGCAACTTAGTATATCTCCTTTTCTCGAGTGAGAAACTCCGTTTGATGTTAATTCTGATCGTTCGTACGTAGTCGTCAACGAAAATGATTTTATTCGAGATTACGCTCCGCATTACCTGTGTCTGACTTTCGAGAAAATTAGATGCTGATTCCGACTCGAATTTGACTGAGTATCATCTGTCGGTTCGATTAGAGAAATTTCGACAGTGCGGAGAGAGTTTGATGTAAGTTAATTAAATCGTTATTTTGTTTCTTTTTGATACCGACCGGCTTATAAAATTTCTCTCAGGCGCAAAGTCATTAAGTACTTCACCCGTAAATTCTGGAAGTTATCGAAACAATATTACAAACATAAATTCGCGTTTTTGAAAGAGAGAGGGAGGAAAATGGCGATTAAATCTTCTTTATGATCGTAATCCGCGCGCTTGCAAATCGCCCGTGCACCAAACCCATTAATCGCCATCCCACGGTAACGTGTACTCCCGACTGTTAACGCTTTAACCCTGTTCATAAATACGCTTACTTCATTACGATCGCGAGGATTTTGCTCAACAGCGAAACTAGCAGAGAGTATCTATGGATCGTGATCGAAAAGCGCGCGGGCGCGATACAGGATGCCGTGATCCATGAGAATTCGATCTCCCAGAGTTGGTAGATTGACGTCGATCCATATTAATTACTTTCGTAATTTAAGCGAGCATAACATCATCGCCGGTAGTCGTTTCTCGTCACGTCAACTTCCGCGACAGCTCTCGCCCGAGAGCGATCCGTGCAACGATCCGTTCGTGTCGTTCGTGTTGGATTTTAATAAATGATGCGATGCTCGGCGCAAAGCGGTCGTAAAAAAAAAAAAAAGTTATTTTCAATATTTCGTGACCAGACGCGGTTAGTCGATAATTTTGAGAGATAACAAGCGACACAAGTTCGGAAGCTACTTCAAAACCTAATGTGAGAGTCTATTCTCGCGCACAATTATGTAATTCCACTGAGCATTGTCGAGAGAAAGTTGTGTTACTATATTTCTATTTGTACACAACGTATAAATGTACAAATACACAACAAGAACTTAGTTTCGCGATACTTTAGATTTTTCGACTTCAAATCTCGCAAGAGATGATAATTTCATGGTTATTGTCGCGCACGAGCGAGACCGGAGATTTGCCAAATATTAGCACAGCCGGTGCACAGCTATCGTTAGGGAGTAAGTACGCTAGCTTCCATTATTTCGATTAGTTACAGTCTTATGTACACCGGCTGTCGCCTTTTACATAAAAACAAAATACTTGAAAATGACTCAACGTTTCTATTTCGTAAAACGGTTGAAAGAGCGTACTAAGAAAACGTGATAATAATGACATTTCATTGAGTTTCTATTGCAAGACGAGTAAAAATATCAAGACGATTAAACAAATAAATGTGAGAATAGATAAATCTAGGCCCGAGTAGAGTTGGCGCGGTGTTCTCATCCCTCGCCAACAGAGGCAGAAAAGGAGCTTGTAAGCTCCAGAGCGAAAGCGTAGCGCACGGAAATGCGTTGGGAAGAATAATCTTTACGGCTTCCCAAAGCACCTCTTTTTTGCGCCATGAGATAGGAACACCGTGAAGGTTTTAGCCGATAGGAGTCCGGCACTATTCTCGACTCCCCCCGGAATCGAGACTATGATAAATTTCCTCTACGTAAAAAAAAAAAAAAAAAACAGAAAATAATTTTATAAAACTTTATCTGTGTAAGTATACATAAAGCCGTTCCTCTTTAATCTTTGTCTCCGCCAAATAAAAATAATTTGTCAAAAGTTTTTTTACATCATTTATATCGAAAGCGTGTAAATATGAAATAGCATCTGCGAATATCATAGAATAATTTTCGTTAGCAACATCAATCATTCACGGCCTTCGACTGTGCTTGTAATTGCCGTATATCATTCATCATCAACGCTAGCAACTGTAACGCGTCGATCTTATTCGGGAAGAAACGACGACGGCGCATCAGTCAAATCCGACCTGACGGAAACAATCTTCCAACACAGCGAATAATTATCAAGCGAGAAGCTACAATACAACGATAGCATAATATATTCGCACGATGAACGTTAGATCGTGCGTACAGAGTGTTTCACAATCTTCCGTGTAATAATAAACATATTATCAAAGGAAACTCTAAATCTTGTCAAGAAAATCACGTGTGATATAAAGATAAAAAAGTTCATACTCTTTATATAACATTACACGTGTAAAGAGAATAAAAAACTTAGGTAATTTAGATTTTAAATTTATTAATAAAATCTAAATTGTTGGAATCAAGTGTCAAACGTTGCGTGTGTCAATAATGTTTCTTAACTCTTTCTTAAGATTTGAGAAAAGATTTTCTGTTACATATAGATTTTCAAGAACACTCCGTATGATGGATTGCGAAAGAATGCGGTACCGTTCCGACATGCTCATTTGTCGGTGAAATTGATTAGAGTTACGAAGTCGTGGTGCTGTAGAAGCGTCAATCAAAGCGGGCGCGCTTTTATCACCTCACTCGACCCACGCATTCGTTCTCTCTTCCTCGTATTATTCCTCGTCTTCTTTACGGACTGCAACGAGTATCAAAACACCAAAGAGAGTTTCGTGTTTCGACGAAACGTTATTACGTTTTTTACGACCGACTCTTCGAGATGTTCAAGAGAGATTATTCACCTACAACATTTAACTTCGACCACGTATACGATCGTGCGCGAAGTCAATGATATTCGCGAAACACGAGACAAATTGTTGAAGTAAAATTTACATTTCCAATAAATAAATAATGAAGTTGTAAACTTTTTTATAATTACGCTAATTTGAAAAATTACCACGAACAGTAGTCGTGTTCTCGAGAGGAAACGTGTCGAAGAATAATTAATACTTTTTTTTTTTTTTAAGCAAGTCGAGTTATTCCTTCTATCGAAAGAAAATAAATAAATAAAAGTGATGACCAATGAAACTCGAATAGTTCCCATCCCATTAACTCTGTGTACGTTTAATTTCACCAAAGCGGTAATAACTTTCTCCCGATTGGTGTAATAAGTGTTTTACGCGCGCCATTATTATTGGAGCTTCCGATGCGTGAAACGAGCATCTCCTATCTTTTGCCTCGGTTTTGTGCAACGTGCACAAGTTTCTTATCTAACCGTTCGTGTACGTCGTAAGATTACATTCGTTCCTTTTTCTTTCATTTTAAGGTGACACTTCTTTCCCCGCAAATAAATGTTTTCAGTAGCACACATTTTAAAGGTACACTTTAACGCTAAGCGAGAATCAGAAAGGAGGATCCGATCCGTGTGAACGCGGATGATAACGATTTTAATTCGGTTGCCTTTGCCGCTCGATACGCGTGCGTCGTGTACTTGCCTAACCATCAAGAGACCGCTTTCGAAAACCGGTCATTAGAGATAATTAGGCACGCATCATAGGCCGCGGAGCTGGACGGCCTTACACGGCCAGAAGTTATCGACTGTCGTAACGTTTACAACGTCGCCGTTTCGTCGCCCGATGACGACGAAGACGACGGATTCGTGGCACGAGTCGTCCTCTTGTCGATGACAGTTTTATAGGAAGTACCTCACGCTCGTGTGTCTTCCCTTCTTTCTCTACTCTTCTTCTTGTCCGACTCCTTTTATTCTCTTTTCGAGCGTCAGCGAACGTCCCATTAGGACGTATCGTCGCTACGCGCTCGGCATTTAATGCTATGCTCGAGCGCGACTCGAAGTGAAAGCTCGAGTGTACAGTGCCTTGCCTCGATTCGTTTTCCTGTGCTCTCGCCGCTGCAAGATTTTATGCCGCGGAAAGAAGAAGAGAAACGTCGATTTGGCAAAAATACTCGCTCGCGTACCTCTCGCATGGAATATTCTCCGCGGCGAATATCCTTCGCGATGATCTTCGTCGAAAATTTACGGGAGATGCACAATCGGAACTTTTTATCCCGAAACAATAGCTTACGTCTGATAATGTGAAGATAGTTTTTACGTGCGCGATATACCCGCACCTTTTTAGTCTCGTGAATGTCAAAGTTTTGATAATGAAGACATTCACTTTAAAAAAGAGTTGTAACAAAATTTTAAAAGGATTAAATGTAAAGAAAATATTAATACAATTAATTGATCTATTCTATACAGCCAGAGATAAAAAAAGACATGTTTGTCTGTTTCTCTATATTGTGGAACGAGTTTGTTCTATCGAGATCTCTCGTACACGCGCGCACACACACAAGGATCGTCTTATCTTCCTATGATGCAAGTTCCGGTGGACGCGCACAAGAGTCGCACTTTTCTCCAGTAATCTAGTTCGAACTATCTTCGTGCCGTTATTACGCAACTTCGTCCTTTTCCACGGCAAGGAAACAAATGACCTTGAACTAAGCGCTGAGATCTTCGCCGTACTTTCACCCGTTCTCTCCAACTGTTTTCCATCTGGTACCAATACGCAACGTCACCTTTCTATGAATTCGACGGGAAATGCAAAGTTTTCAGGAAATTCATGCATTTTTCAAAGAGTTCCAGAAATTTAGAGATTTCTCGACTTTGACAGAAAACTTTCATCGTGATTTTAAACTATCGATGAACCAAATTATTGATATTTTGAAAATCTTTTCACAAACTCTTTCTTTAACTTTATTTTACGTGAAATCACTTCGTTTTCGAAGAAATGTTAGATAGCAAGTTTCGTCATTACAAAGCAATGGTAGATCCTAGTAACGGGTCTCTCTCTTTCTCTCTCTCCTCTCGTAGAATGCGGACTACGAGACAAGTTTCGCTCTCTGTCCGATAGGTGATGCTGGACATGGAGCTCTATCCTTACAAGGGCCATCGACCTCGCGTACACGAACGCGTACGTACACATGCAGGAATATGTACGTATACATGCGCATGTGAGGAGTCAAGAGATTCTTCTTTCTCCGCCCCTCTGCACACTCTCTCGACTCTCGACGCGAGCGTGGACGCTAGAAATCTGTTGTACTCGGTATTATTGAAATCTTCGAAACATCGCAGTTTATATAGATAGTCTCTGATTTATAGGTTTTGCTAACTTTCTCTCTTGGAAAATAATCAATTACTTCTTAAAATAGAAGAATGTTTTGCTCTTTTATCAAAATTAAAGATTAAGTTCTTATCAGAGATAATTTCGTGTTAATCAAGTTCTGAGAAATAATTTCTCTCTCTTACTTCTGTTTTGCAGAAAAACTTTATCGCGATGTGCATTCGTATTAAATATACGTGACACTTGGCCCGTGACATTCTCCACATCGTGCGAGCACTTCAATATTTACCTGGCCAAGAGTTTAAGTCGAAAGCAAACTGACTGTCTCTCCGTTAATATGCTTAGACGTCGAGTGTCCGTTCATGGACACGCGCATTCTACAAGAAGAAATTCCACTCGCTAACGAAAGTAGGGATTACCGAGCCTTTTCTTTCTTTACTTCTCTTCTCTTTGAAAATTCATTAAATATTTGACGAGTCTTCAAAAACCAGAAACGTGCTCGAGCGATGCGGTGAACACGGAAAAATGTCGCGCTATAATACCACAAATCACAAAATCTTGGATATATTCTTATAATTGCATTTTTAATGACAATATTTTTCTATTTATGAGATTTTCAACAAATGTTGCTTGATTTACATCAATTTGCAGTAATTTTGCACGAATGCATAAATTGTAATCACACGTAAATATGACCAGTTCAACAGTTTGAATAGTTGTTTCATGAAGTCTATTGAAGCGCGACGGTAAGATTAAACGTTATTACACACATATGTATGTTATTACATACAGAGATATGTGTAACTACATCCTTTTTCTTTCAAAAATCAACTCGCTTTCTCCGCGTGTCGCTGATCGCAGTTGCACCCCTTGGAGGTTTTACGAAATATCGCGTATTATTGGACACGGATAATAAAGCGAACATTTCCGTCGCCTACTTTTTTTGCGAAACAAAATGATTTTAATTGCCACATTGCGCCAAGAAGGCGCCCGGAAAATGGACTAACGTTTCAAACGGAATTCATGCGTGAAAAGTAAAATTACGGTGTAGGCGTTTAACGCTGCAACACGCGGTTGGGGGGTTCATTTCATGTCTTTGTACAGAAATGCTAGTATTCTCGTTCTCCTTCCCTTTCTTCCTCTCTTTCTTGTTGCTAATTTCAAACAACATACAAATTACAAATTGCTCTGCACAATCGCAATTGCGATCCTATCGATCGTATAACGCAATCAAGTATTTACTGGATGTCCTAAACCCCTACAGAAAACTGTGCAGCGAAGTATATCTATATAATCTTGTAATCTCTTTTAATTTATTATTTGATTTTTAAACTGCTGCTATGATTCACAAAACTATTTACTATATATACTATTGTAAAATTGTATAAAAAAGACTTAATCAAAGAAAGAGATATATATATTTTTCAGTCTCTCTAAAAAATTTTTAAAAATTAGGAAACTAAAAAATATTGAACACATTCTAGAAACCTGTAATTCAGTAGTTGTAATATATTACTGTGTGTGTAATGTGGCAGATAACTGAACCAACATAACACTCTGAGAGCAACGCATCTGTTGGTACATAAAATTTCTTCATACCGACTGTTTGTAGAGAAGTACTCTTCTGAGATCTGTTTTACCGACTATCTATAAATCGTTATCACTAACAATCTATAACTCGATCTGTTTTACCGATCCATAAATCACAACATCTACGATGGCAATTTACATATGAGTGAAAGTGAAAATGCACATCACCTATTACGTCGATGTTTCTACCATTTATCTTGTGAAAAAAAAAATTCTCAAGATTCCATAAATATCATTTCTAACTATATTACTGTTAAAACACAATTTTAACTTTCTTTAAATAAATTATTCATTCAATTATATTATTTTAAACACTCGCGGCATTTTGTGTCTTCCGCAATCAGAAAGTGAAAGGTAATTCTTGTTTGTTCGCTCGTAGCAATGCAAATGAAGAACCTTATCTTCTCCCTAATCGCGATTACTCGCCTCGCGCTCCCAATGTTTCGCGCACCGCTGTTCGCTAAATATCTCTGTTTATTAATATCACGTTTAGTCGCAGCGTGAAGTTAATTGTTGCTTGTAAATCACTCGTGTGCGTACGAGGGTCGTCGCGAGTTCCGTGTCTTATACGTTTATGCGAGCGAAGGTAGGGCGTCACGGATGGGAGCGTCCGCGTAGAAGACGGCGGTCTTGTACGGCACCGGGTTCCAGAGCCGTTTTGGTCGTCATGCGAGGACACAAGTAAAACATGGCGACCTCATTGTCTTAGACTAGTAACGTGACCACAGTATTCGCGGATAAGATACCGTGCGGTAAAACGAGTTAAGTCGTTGTCTGTCAAAACAAAAAATACAGTACACATGCATTTGCGACGACAACCTGTAATATTGCATCGCGCGTGCAAACAGCGCACAGTCCGTACTCGGAGATTTTTTTATAATTTATATAGAACTCTGCGTGCAATAACAAATATATTTAAACTTTTCAAAGTTTATTACGAACCTTACGAACGATTTTACGAGAAATCTAATTAAATCTTGTGAAAAGACGAATGCGCACATTTATCGCCTAGAAGAGATAACTACGGTACATAATTAACACCTTGAGGCACATCCTTATTGTTACGCAATGACGTGCAAATATCGCGCCGCAATAAGATCCGATCGTTACAATGTGTATACGCAAGCGCATGTGCGCACGTGAAGCGCGACACACCGCGCGCGTTCGCGCCCGCCAAATCCGCGCGAGTGAAATTTTCAGTACAACGAACCTACGGGGCGCAGCGAGCATTATTCCGAGACGCCCGTGCGGTTGGCACAGTAATGATGCACGTGAAGAATCTTATTCACCTTAAGTCTCACAAAACCTCAATAGAAGAGTGTTTTTTTTTCCACGAGCGCGGGACGCGCGTGGAATCGCTCCTCGGCTTGTTTCCACGTCGTAGTCGGCTCGTTTCGTTCGCGACCCCGCTTTCGAGAGCGAGCCTCGTTCTCGCCATTGTTCCAACAAATTATGCATATTAATTCTCTGTTTCTTGTCGTGCGTCTGTGCGAGCTCGTGCAGAAGTGCGAAGCGTTCTCAAGACCGACCCACATGCCTCTCCGCAGATGATAAACCGTTAAATTCTCACTCGTTTGATAATCGTCGCGTTATGAATTTTACGCGATATCAATTTTTTTACGCGAATTTACATCGTTCTATTATACATGTTTGCAGATCTCTTGCGCGAATTGGAATAATAAAAAAAAAATTTTGCACGATTGTCAAATCGAAAAATAAATAGTCGTGCTCGAAGAAATGGTAAACTACAGGGGCTGCATCTGTGTCGTTTTTACTCTCTTCCGAAAATGACGCTCCGGATGATGACATCAAAATAAGTAATTACGACAGAGATTAATGATACAAATGGAATACCAAAAACCAAGAAATCGAAGCGATAATCCAGAACGAGATGATACTTAAATGTCGTCGTTAAATCGGAACGTCCGCTACTATATTTACGCGAGATCGCGTATTTCCTTCAATTATTAACTAGAGTAGATTGCTACCATCCGTGAAAATAAAATCGTTGGCAAAAGAAGGGAACTAACGTATTTAAAAGACGCGCGTAACGGTTTCTTGAGAAATAATCTGCATGCCTGTCGAAATTCCTGTCAACTGGTTTAAGGAGTATCGCGCACGGTCGTATTTTTCTTAAGTTCTCTCTCTCTTTTCGCACGACCGTAGATTAATGAATTCATCGCATTCAACCATCTGCTCGCTTCGTTCAGGTTTCGCGGCCCTTGCAAGTGGGCGTGATGTTTCCTCACTTCTTCTCAGGAGTTCCGGAGAAGAAGTTCGCCGATGGGGTTGCGCGCGGAACATCCCCCCGAAAGAACGTATCAGGTGACATTTTTGTTCCAAGCGACTCGTCGATGAGAGCAGATGAGTGCCATCGGAAACAGGATGCACTCGAGCAACCATCTTTTTTCCCTCTTCTCCTCTCCAACAACACCTTTTTTTCCCTCGTGTCCTCCTTCTCGATCGGAAGTGACGATAAGATTTCCGCTCGCGTGCGATCTCGATTGTCATTAAACAGAGCTGGTAATCGAGCGATGGGCTACCGGTGCATCGAGAAATCGACATGTTGCGTGACACGAGAAAACGGCTCGCACGGCGGAAATCTCGAACACGATAAGACTTTTCGATGGCATCGGCGCTTTCAAGTGCGCTTGGTTGCGTTGTTGTTGTGTGTATTTCTTGTTGCGTGCCGCAACGATTTTACAACAGCTGAGAACGTTATTAAACGGCGATAAAATACCGTGATTAATTGATTCTCGATAAACGCACGCTCGTAAGAACAATGATTTCGCGCCATTAAACGTGAGAAGGAACTTCGTTAAATAGATGCTTCTCGGCGTTTCATGGGTGAATCTACACGCGTATAAAACTATTTTTCTTTTGCGTATAATTTTTGTAATAATCTCAACTAGATAATTAAAGCAATCCGCGAAGAACAATCTGAGAGATTAAGATTTTGTATCAATTATTTATAAAAAAAAGAAAGAAAAAACAAAGTATTGTGAAGTAATTATAAAGATAATTATAGTAATGACATACGCGTATATAAAATCGCGAAGAGAAACGCTAAAACATTTTACAATTACAATTGAATTTTTTACAATTCTAATAAAATAACAAGAAAAAAATTAAATCGATAGGAATAATATGGAAATCTTGCGGAAGCATTATTATTCGGGTGTCAAAGATCGCGCGATAATGTTTATTAATGTTAGGATTTTACATGTCCATAAATAATATAACGGTGCACTTATTCAACAATTATAACTCCGTTACTTTGTTCACCAATGACCGTTTCTAATCGATTGACTGCCGTGTCGAGTGCGATCGCGTGTGTTTTGCGTCGAAACAAACGCGAACAAACATCTTTTATTTTGAAAATAGTATGACAAACTTTGTTTCCAGATCAATCTTTCTCTCTCCATTTTGCTCTACAAATGATATTAACTCTTAGACGATAATTGTAGAGCTTATTAGTTCCAATTTAAAATTCAAATCTTTGATATAATTTTTCCTTAAGTTTGTAAACAAAAAACAAAAAAGAAGAGAAGTTGCTTGGAAAATTTAAGTTACTTAACCTTGGCTGTTTTAAGAAATGTGTTTATAACTTGATATACTGCGAATATAAATTTGATAAAATATCAAAGGTGCACATATTCCAGGAACAAGTTTCGTTTTACAGACGTGAAAAGGCATACACTTAAACGACGCCAGCGAAAAATGCATGTACGTGTATTTTGTTTGTGATTCTTCAAGAAATCGAATTACGTGATGTCTGCAATTATTCAAGGAACTTGTGTTCACTGGCGACACCTGATGCCTGCTGCATTTTGCAACGACCGCGAAGTCGCTGCAACCGCGCTTATGTAGCTTTTATAGCATTGTCTTGCCATTTCAATAAAACGTGACGGAACTCGTTATATACCTGCATACTTCTTGTAGTTTCTAATTTTGCTGACTGCTCTTGCGATGCGAAGAGCACGGCAACACAATTCTAACAATTGTTCCGACACGTAGCTAACGTGTTTCGTGTTGCACACAAAAAAATTTAATCAAGAAAACACACAAATTTAATACTATCAAGTTTAATCAATTTTCTATATGAGAATCAATTACTTAATTTTTATATTTAATTAATATTATAGAGACGTAACATATCACGAATGTTTGTTTTAATTTCTTTAAGACATATGTTAAATTTATTTCAATCTACGTTCGTAAGATTATATACAACTCGCTATCTTACGGAACCAATTAATCGAAGTGCTTAACGATTCACAGATGCTTCCGTTTTCATCGCGTTTTCGCCGCTGCATAACGTTCCCCTTATACATACAGCATCTGGCTTGAGTTACATTTTGCGTGCGGATCGCTCTTTTTGCAGGATTGCGCATCGACCGCGATTTCTCTAAAACGTCAGACGCAGCTCGTTAGAGCAGCGGAAAATTTACCCCCGTGATAGACAGTCTGCGATTAAGGACAAGCCGACTAAAGAGCTTCGTGAGATCACTGGACCCGACCGAGTAATCACTAATCAAGCGCGTGTTCGGTGACTCAGACCGATTAATGTACAATCTCAAGACGTGACAGAAAGCTCCGACATGTCTTACATGTCTCATTATAAAGCAAATTCAGTGTAACACTGTAATCAGCGAGTGAATAAGAGTAATTAATCTCGCGCGATGTGACAATGGAGCTTACGATACTCTTTCAATGATCAAATGTCGATAATTTTAAAAAGTAAGGTGCCAATTTTCCGAACACCAACACAATCGAATTTCTCGAAGTGTCAACGCCAATTAAAGGTTTTCAATAAATTCCGAAGTAGGGTTTGAGTGGATTCTCGATCTGAAGAATAGTCTTCACGCAGATTTGCATCGAGACATGTTAAAACCGTCCGACGAGTCCGAGCAGAAAAAGTCGATCCGCGCGTTTAAGGTTTGTGCGTGGCACGAGGTCTCCTGCCGAATCTTTAGAATTCTTTGTCGGGAACCGCTGGGAACCTGACAGAAGACGTGAGACTATCGAAGTCGGCTTTGTAAGCCGCAGAGGAAGGACGAGGATACAGCGAGATGGGCAAAGACGGGGATATAAAGAGAGATAATGCGACCTGTAACGCGAGCTGACGTGAGAACGTCTTCCCGAAAAAAGAATAACGGCTGAACGGGACGACGATCGAAAAGCACTTGTTCGATTCCCGTGAGTAACTTTCGGTCGCGCGATCGATCTGTACTTACGTGCAGTATATATCGCCAAGATAGTAAACAACCGCTCACCTGTAACAAAAATAATTCATCGTTAGATTTTGCAAAGAACAATTAAATGCGAATAATATTTATCTTTGATTTATTAATTTAAATTAATTAAGTTGCACGACGTCGAAAGCGGCATGTCGCCTTAATGCAACACAATATATTTGCATAAGCAACTTTTCATTCCAATGAAAACACGGCGCGGAACAATTGCGATCGTCGAGTTATTAAAAGGACGAATAAAAGAGAGACAAAAAGAGTAAAGTAAGCGCTACAGCAAAGCGACCGGAATGTCGACCCTTGCATTTATGCTAATTACGCGAAGTTAAACACGGACGACTAGTGAATTCGATTGCGTCTTGGTCTTCGATTGATTTAAGGTAGTTCTATCACGTAGGGCCGGATTTTGTGGGTGCTAAAACCGGTTTTTCTATCACATTATCACTTTAAATCAATTTATTAA